>OVAO01001093.1:0-16492 GCA_900406285.1 Biscutella auriculata
TGAATTTGAATATCCTTGCAGAAAAAAATATTTATTGTTTTATCAAAGTTGTTAACAGATGGAAAAAATTAGAGTGGTGTACATATACGTGAATTTTAGAGATGAGAGGTTTTCATTTTTCTTGGACGCGAGAATGACCACGCAAGTTCTCCTCCATTCATTTCGTAACACGTATTCGTATCTCATCCTGTTGTGCAAGTTCTCAATTGAGAAGCGAATCTAGACTTTTTAACCTTTTTTTTTTTTTTTTTTTTAATTTAAATCCAAGAAACCTTCAACATCTTCACACATGGGTTCTCTAGATTTGCCTCACGCTTTAACTTTCAAGGTTCTTATAATGTCTCTGAAGTTTTTTGATTTTTACATAAAAAAAAAAGTATTTGGATGAGTACATAATATGGATGTAACAGGGAGGAAGTGAAACATTTCTTCGAAATGTGTTTGAGAATATACTGACGACGTATTTGAGAAAGAACCCAACAACAAAAAGGATATGGGAACTAGTTCAGTCGTCTGACAACGAGAAGATTTGCTACGACCACTTCACTTTCATGACACTTAAGGTTATATATTAATCTCTATCTAGTTTCTGAAATCTACTACTGTTCTTTAGGATTTGGGATTTTATTTTATTTTTTTCTGTTTGCGTTTACATTTATATGAAGACTTGAGTTTGTAATGAGCTCAATGCTGTGCGTTTGGTTTAATGTTTTAGTCTTTGTTTAGTTGATCGAGTCATTAAGCTCCTGGTTTATAGGAGACTTTCTAGTAGTTGGTTGAGTCACAGAGACGTGCTTAAGTGCTCTGTTATTTTCTTGTTTTAAGCTGTACGTTTTCCTTTTGTTATTCAATGAATTGCAGTTCTTAGTAAGATCTCTGACTTGAGGATTAACAAGTGGTATCAGAGCCAACTTACTAAACTGCAAGAGATCCGTTTCGTGAGTGAGAGAGATCAAAATGAGTGATAAAGAATTCAGTATTCCAAAATTTGATGGTGATTATGAGCATTGGGCAATGCTTATGGAGAATCTCTTAAGATCAAAGGAGTGGTGGGATCTTATAGAGACAGGAGTAGTGACTCCAGAACGAAACACAATTCTGACAGGTCCTCAGAGAGCAGAATTGGCAGAGACGAAGCTGAAAGACTTGAAGGTGAAGAACTACCTTTTTGCGGCGATCGACAAAAACATTCTGAAGACGATCGTTAAAAAGAACACCTCAAAGGACATCTGGGAATCGATGCAGACAAAATATCAAGGGAACAAGAGAGTGAAGAGCTCACAACTGCAACGGCTAAGGAGGGATTTTGAGATTCTAGAAATGAGGGAAGGTGAGTCAATAACTGATTATTTCTCTCGTGTGATGACTACTGCCAATGATATGCGGAATCTAGGAGAGGAAATGAATGATTCTAAAATTGTGGAGAAGATATTACGCACATTAGTTGAACGTTTCACTTATGTCGTCTGCGCAATTGAGGAATCTAAAGACATTACGGAGATGACTGTTGATGAGCTGCAGAGTTCTTTACTTGTTCATGAACAGAAGGTGACGAAGTACTCTGGTGAAGAACAAGTATTGAAGATGGAAGGAGGTAATAGCAGAGGAGGAAATCAACAGTATCGTGGCAGAGGTGGTAGAGGTGGAAGAGGAAGAGGACGATCGAACTACAACAAAGATCATATTGAATGCTTTAAGTGCCACAAGATGGGTCACTTTAAAAACGAGTGTCCCAGCTGGGAGAAAAATGTTAATTATGCTGAGTTTGAGGAAGATGTATTGCTTATGGCAAACATAGAAGTTACAAATGAAGAAGAAGATCACATGTGGTACTTAGACTCTGGCTGCAGTAACCACATGTGTGGTGTTAAAGACTGGTTCATCAATCTAGATGAAAAGTTCCGTCAACATGTCAAACTGGGCGATGATAGAAGAATGGAGGTCGAAGGAAAAGGAGACATGAGGCTGGAGATTAACGGTATAACTCAGGTAATATCATCAGTCTACTTTGTGCCAAGACTAAAGAATAATTTGATGAGTGTGGGACAGTTGCAGCAAAAGGGGCTAAGTATTACTATTGAGAATAATGTATGTGAAGTGTGGCATATGGATCAGAAAAGACTCATAATGTTTTCTGAGATGACAGCAAATAGAATGTTTGTAATCTCAGCCAAGGTGAAGAGACAGAGAGATGGACCAGAAGCGCATAACATTCAAAGCTCAACAGATGGAGCAGAGAACATTTGGCATAATCGACTTGGACACTTGAGTTATAGCAGTTTAGCAACATTGGCGGATAAGAAAATGGTGACAGGCCTTCCAAAAGTGTCTGCAGAGGAAGAGATATGTGAAGTGTGTATGAAAGGAAAACAAATTCGTGCCAATATTCCCAAACAAAGTGTGTGGAGAGCAAGTCGTGTGCTGGAATTGGTGCACAGTGATATATGTGGTCCGATAACACCTATATCAGAAAGTGGAAAGCGATACATAATCAATTTCATTGATGATTATAGTCGCAAGTGCTGGAGTTTTTTCTTGTCTCAAAAATCTGAAGCATTTAGAGCCTTTAAAGAGTTCAAAACAAGTGCAGAAAGGGAAAGTAAGGAACAACTTGTATGTCTTCGAACTGACAGAGGAGGGGAGTTCAATTCTGCAAGTTTTCAGAACTATTGCACAGAGAATGGGATAAAGAGACAGCTTACCGCAGCATATACGCCGCAGCAAAATGGCGTTGCAGAAAGAAAGAACAGAAGCCTTTTGAACATGGTTCGATGTATGTTGATTGGCATGAAAGTTCCACTTCGTTTCTGGCCTGAGGCAGCACAATATGCTGAACACATTTTGAATAGAAGTCCCACAGTGATACTTGAAGATGTCACACCTGCTGAAAAATGGAGCAATCACAAGCCATCAATTGAGCATATTCGAGTGTTCAGATGTGTAGCTTATGCATTGATCCCATACGAAAAGAGAGTGAAACTTGATGAGAAGAGCCTAACGTGTGTGTTATTTGGTGTAAGCAAGGAGTCCAAAGCTTACAGATTGTATGATCCACTGAAAAAACGAATCCTGATTAGTAGAGATGTCAGATTCGACGAGAAGAAACAGTGGAACTGGGAGGAAAACAATGATGCAAATGAAGTTCTTGTTGACGTGAGTGAAGAACAAGAGACTGAGCAGAGGAATGATTATGAAGAAACGCAGAACAGAGAAGAGTCAAGTGAAATGGCTAGTAGTGGAGAGAGACAGAGAACACCCACGATTTCTAGTGGTAGAAATGACACACCTGAACCTACTGCAGCTGATGAAAGCAATGAAGAAGTGCAGAATGTTCCTGCAAGTGTAGAAGAAATTACTCAAGTGCAGAATGTTCCTGCAAGTGTAGCAGAAATTACACCAAACTCAAGTAGAAGCCGAACGAGTAGAAACAAACAGTCACCGGCTTGGATGAAAGACTATGAAGTAGATGGGTTTTTTGGTATGAATATAGAAGAAACCGAGGAGGAGATAATTGCACTGTTTGTAGAAGGAGATGATCCAGAAAAGTTTGAGGAGGCAGTGATACACGAGAAGTGGCGGAGAGCAATGGAAGCAGAGATTGATTCAATTGAAGAAAATAATACTTGGGAACTTGTATCACTACCTGTTGGAGCCAAAGTGATAGGTGTAAAGTGGATTTTCAAAACTAAACTCAATGAGAAAGGAGAAGTAGACAAGTACAAGGCTAGACTTGTTGCTAAAGGGTTCCACCAAACTCATGGAGTAGATTTCTATGAAGTGTTTGCACCAGTCGCTAGGTGGGACACAATTCGATTGATACTTGGTGTTGCTGCACAAAGAGGTTGGGAAGTTTATCAACTTGACGTGAAGAGTGCGTTTTTACACGGTGAACTCAAGGAAAATGTCTATGTGGAGCAACCATTGGGTTTTGAATCAAAGGAAGAAGGAAATAAAGTTTACAAGTTGAGAAAGGCCTTATATGGTCTTAAACAAGCACCGAGGGCATGGTATAGCAAAATTGAAGGCTATTTCATGAGAAATGGGTTCAAGAAATGCTATTGTGAGCATACACTATTTGTCAAGACTGAAGGGAAGAGTACTTTGATCATTAGCTTGTATGTCGATGATCTCATATACACCAGCGACTCTATACGCATGCTTGAAGTATTTAAAGGTTCTATGAAGCAAGAATTTGCTATGACTGATCTTGGAAGAATGAAGTACTTCCTTGGTGTAGAAGTGGTTCGAGACAAGGTTGGAATATTTATCAGTCAAAGTAAGTATGCGAAGGAGTTATTGAACAAGTTTGGTATGAGTGAATGCAATGGGGTTAAGAATCCGACAGTACCTGGAACTAAATTGACCAAGAAGGGAGCTGGTTCTTTGATTGATGCAACACAATTTAAACAGATTGTTGGCAGTCTCAGGTACTTAACAGCAACTAGACCTGACCTTATCTACTCAGTTAATTTGATTAGCAGATACATGGAAACACCAAGTGAGCAACATATGTTGGCTGCCAAACGCATTCTGAGGTATGTACAAGAGACGATGGGTCTTGGAATCCAATACAGGCGTGGGAATGAGAGACAACTAGTGGGTTATGTGGACAGTGACTATGCTGGGGATAATGATGATAGAAGAAGCACCTCAGGGTACACATTTATGCTTGGAGAGGGAGCTGTCTCATGGGCCTCAAAGAAACAACCAATTGTCACACTCTCCACCACAGAAGCTGAGTATGTAGCTGCTGCAAATGGAGCGTGTCAAGCTGTTTGGCTGCGAAATGTGCTTGCAGAGATGGGAATTGAGCAATCTGATGGAACAGTGTTGTTCTGTGACAACAGCTCAACAATCAAATTAGCTAAAAACCCAGTCTTGCACGGAAAGAGTAAGCATATCCATGTTAGGTATCATTTCTTGCGTGAGCTCGTAAGTGAAGAAGTGATTGAGATGAAGTACTGCTCGACACAAGAACAACTCTCTGATGTAATGACGAAAGCAGTCAAGCTTGAGACATTCGAAACACTTAGAAGAAAAATGGGAGTGTGCTTGAAGGAGATTTAAACTGGAAGAAAAGGGGTTCCAGTTTAAGGGAGGGTTTGAAGACTTGAGTTTGTAATGAGCTCAATGCTGTGCGTTTGGTTTAATGTTTTAGTCTTTGTTTAGTTGATCGAGTCATTAAGCTCCTGGTTTATAGGAGACTTTCTAGTAGTTGGTTGAGTCACAGAGACGTGTTTAAGTGCTTTGTTATTTTCTTGTTTTAAGCTGTACGTTTTCCTTTTGTTATTCAATGAATTGCAGTTCTTAGTAAGATCTCTGACTTGAGGATTAACATTATACACACCTCATCCAATGAAATCACAAATATTTTTATTAAATTTTTAATCATAACTACACGTACGTACATATTAGTCTCCTGAATTAGGGGTTTCTGAGCTATTTATCTTTGTATGAAATAGACGGAAGGTTATGGAATAGAGTCTTTGTCAAGTTTCTTCATGGATTATGGATATAAAATTGGAGGTGGAATGGATTTTCCAAAAAAAAATCTACGAGGTCTCTGGTTTTCTCCTCCGGATGTTCACGTCCCCGAAGATGGCCACGGGATAAGCAATGGACCCTTACCCCGACTTGTTATGGGTGAGATTCTTGTCGACGAACTAACCCTTGCATCACAGGTATATATTAATAATATTTATCACAATTATAAATTTAACATATATGATTATGGTACTAAAAAACTAATCGATTGTTTTTGTAGGAGATAATAAAGAAGTATTTGAAACCAGCAGGTGGTAAGCAAGCCCTTTTGTCAAGTATTCTTGGATCCTTAATATGGGAGAAGCCGACATGGAGCGAATTCAAGCAAATTGCCGAGTATAATAAATCAGATTCCATAATGTTTCTTTATAATAATTAGTTTGTAAATTATATAAGATGTTTGACAAAAATCCTGGTGACTTAATTAAATAAATGTTTTTGAAGAGAAAATGAATTGGCGGCTTGGGCGTTTATCAACGGCTACACAATGAACCATCTAGCGTTTGCTGTTCATCGACTTAAACACCGTTTCAGTGACATCAAATGCATCATAAAGTCTCTAGAAGATAATGGATTTGATCTCAACCAAGATGGAGGAGTTCTCAAAGGTTTCATATCCATTTTCTATTTACACACTGTTAAAAAAAACTTTATATATCGAAAGTACACAATTGATTTGATTATTGATTTTGGTTTTAGTGAGTACTGATGGGCTACTGCTACAAGTATCATCCCTTTCGGAGAAGCTGCCGGTAGAATTTTCAGACGGTATAATCAAACTGGTTCCTGCTTCATACATAGAATTCACTGACCGTCTTGTTCTCCCACAATTCAAAGATCTGCCTCACGACCAGGTACGACTAAATCTTAATTCTAGGACTGTGTATAGGAAGAGATAGATATTAGATAAATTATCATTTATTTAGCTACATGATTATTTATATATTTTGCAGTTTTTTATTTTAAATTTTGAAAGTTTAATAATATAATATAATTTACAATGTGATTATTATTATTAGAAATTAATTATGATATACAAAATAATTTCTATGATTGAAATTTCTTTGTATATCTATAAATTAATTAGTTAATTATAAACAATCATTTGTATTTAAATACGTTTAATTTATGTATATGTAAACATTTAACTAAAGTGTTTGTTTTATGGATTTTTGCTATTCTTCATCAGGTTTTTTTGGATATAAAGATACCTTTCGGAAAAATAGAAATCATTTTGATTATAATAATATTTTCAACCTCTATTAGATTTGATTGTTTATATATTGATTTTAGAGTGTTTGGATGTAAGAATACTACCATTAAATCTGTTTGGATATAAGGATACCATTAATAATCAAATTAGTGATTTATATTTAATGATTTTTTCAATAGATACTTACACGCAATGATACAATATGAAATTTTTAACAATTTTAGAAACTATTTTCATAAATATATACCTTTTGGTTTCAGATTAAAGAGTTCCATAGACGTGAAGACTTTGCACTCGATAACGCCGACAACATTTTGGAAAGCTCTCGTTTCACATCCGATATCTAGAATCATTTTGGTTTGGTGCAACCTATCTAGCTAATGTTATTGAAAGCTCTCGTTTCAATGTGTGTGTGTGGCTTCTTCTCTAGCTAATGTTTTTCTCAAATCTTAAATTGTGTACTAAATAAAAACTATTTTTGGTTGTTACGATTAAATTGGTTAAATCTGTAACATGATATATGTGGATATCCTGAAAGTGACAAGTGCCGGGCTGAAAAATCGTAAAAAAATGTTGGGTAACTAAGAAGAAGAAAATCGTAAATTCGTCGTCAAATTAGTAGTTAATTCAACCTTCATTTAACGATGAATTAATTAATGATTTTTAAAAAATATTATCGAAGGATTAAGTATTTAACGGTGAGAGCTTGAGGACGAAATTCAAAACAAATAGTTAACTTTACGACGGAAAATCTATCAGTAGTTGGTCATTGTAGATTAATATACTTCGAGAAAAAATAAAATAGTTAGTATTGACTTGACTCCTAATTCGTCTGTCTTTGTTTAATAACGAAATACAAGAGTAAATAAATGGCAGTCGTTTCTCCGTCTTTGTTTATTAACGAAATACAAGAATAAATCAGACCAATTAAGCAATCTTGGACATATAACTCAAAGATGGATTCCTTTCACTTGCCTCACACTTCATCGTTCAAGGTTCTTTTCTCAAATATTTTCTTTCTTTCTCAAATTTGATTTATCTGAAGAAAGAATAATAAAAGAATGATCTATATACGATATAATACAATAACTTCTATGTAACTAGGGAGGAAGTGAAACATTTCTTAGGAATGTGTTCGAGAATATATTGAATACGTATCTGAGAAAAAACCCTACGGTGAAGACAATATGGGAACTTGTTCAGTCGGTGGACAACGAGCATATCTGCTACGACCACTTCACTTTCAAGACACTTAAGGTATATACGTCTTGATCACTATATACCGAAAATTAATTTGTTGAAATCCGATTCTGAAATTTTCACAATTCTACAGTTATTCAAGAAGATATTAGTTTGACATCTTTTACATACTGTTATACTTATGTCATCGAGATTATTTTTGACAATTGACATCCTATTATATACCTCCTCCGTTTTATTTATTTTGTTCACTTCTTAAGTATTACGTACTTTGAAACTTGTAATATATAAACTTACAAGAAATACCAATTATAGATAAATGAGAAGAAGAAAAAAACAATTTTGCATATAAACTTGTGAAGCAGTCATTTAAAATATGAAACAAATATAAAAAATTTGAACATCACTTATATCAAAACGTGAGTATGAGTTTTTAGGTGGATGGTTACGGTATCGATTCGTTGTCGAGTATCTTCATGGATTATGGATATAAAATTGGAGGTGAAATGTATTTTCCAACGAAGAAACTACGAGTTCACTGGTTTTCTCCTCCTGATGTACACGACCTTGATGATGGTCACGATCTATTCAACGGCCCTTTGCCACAACTTGTTATAGCTGAGGTTCTTGTGGACGAACTGACCCCTGAATCACAGGTATGAGTGTATGACTAATCACCATTCACAAACAAATAAAGTATTGTCATTATGAGTCTATAGCATATCTAATTTCTTTTGGGTTACTAGGAGATAATAAAGAAGTACTTAAAGCCAGAAGGTGGTAAGCAAGCCCTTCTTTCAAGTACTTCGGGTTCTTTAATATGGGAAAAGCCAACATCAAACGACTTCAAGCAACTTGCCAAGTATACATTTATACAACTCTCTAATCATAGATTCATACATCTTTATTATAATACAATAGTTACTTAACTACAAGCTAAATGTTGTCAACGCTGCAGGGAAAGCGATTTTGCGGCCTGGACACTTATCCACGGCTACACAATGGATCATCTTGCTATTTCTGTACATAGACTCAAACATCGTTTCAGTGACATCTTATGCATCAAAGAGTATCTAGAAGAAAAGGGATTCGAACTCAACAAAGAGGGAGGAATCCTCAAAGGTTCATTTTACTTAGTCTCTCATGAAATTTTTCATTGGATATATGGTTTCATTGTGTATCCCTGCATTATCTAATCGTAATGAATGTGGATTATGTATTTCAGTCAGTGAAGATGGTCTACTGTTACAAATATCGTCCATCTCGGAGAAACTTGATGTTGAATTTGCAGATGGAATAACTGAAACAATTCCGGCTTCTTACATTGAGTTCGCTCAACGTCTGGTTCTCCCACAGTTCAAACATCTGCCTCATGATCAGGTTCTACATTTTCACTCATACTTTGGACACAGTCAAGTCAAGTGGTTGGTCCATCGTATTCACGATCTACGTATATACCTGTGGTTGCAGATTAAAGAATCTCATAGACGCAAAGACTTTGATTTCGATAACGCAAATAACATTTTGGAAAGCACCCGTTTCACCTCAGATTCCTAGAACCAGTTTGGTTCTATCCTATACCAAATAAATAAAAAGCCATTAGTAAGTATTCCCTCCGTTCCTCAATAGATGGTGTTTTAGGTTTTTATTTTTGTTTCATTTTANGTCAAGTGGTTGGTCCATCGTATTCACGATCTACATATATACCTGTGGTTGCAGATTAAAGAATCTCATAGACGCAAAGACTTTGATTTCGATAACGCAAATAACATTTTGGAAAGCGCCCGTTTCACCTCAGATTCCTAGAACCAGTTTGGTTCTATCCTATACCAAATAAATAAAAAGCCATTAGTAAGTAAAAGTTTGTAATATAAGTCCAGTGTTCAATGTGTGTGCTGTGATATCTGTATGTGAAAACGTATCTGTATGTGAAATAAAGATTACTTAATATAAGCTTCATTTATAATTTACAAACTTAGAGTAGACCATGGTGATTCAATGGATGTACATGTAAACTTCTTCTCTAAAATCTAGGGCCCTCTTAGAAAACATAAAACACTGTAACATAATTTTAAGCCCATCGATTTATAGAGTAATTATATGAGATCAGCCTCTGGAACCGGTTGATATGTACTTGTAACGCATCGCCCAGACGAGATAGTGCAATAAGTTAACAACACTTAGACCACACAAGAGCCAGTAGAACAAGTCTATTCTCTGACGGTTCAAGCTTACTTTTCGACCAAGCCAAGGGCTTTCTCCTGCACTCTTAGTCACACTGTTCACCGTTGGCACAATCACCGAGCTCAGATAATACCCCATAGCCAAAGAAGCCCATGAGAGCGATGTCGCCAATGATCTCATAGAAGAAGGTGCTTCTGTGAAGAAAAACTCTAGCAATCCAGCTAGTGTGAATAGATCAGCTGATCCAAGAAATAGATACTGAAGGGAGATCCACAAGAAAGTAACGGGTAAGGTTTCTTTTGAATCGAGCAATCCAGCTTCTGCGGCTACTCGCTTACGTTTTAACTCAACTAAAGCAGCAACTGCCATTGCTAATACTGAAAGGACTAAACCTACACCGATTCTTTGCAGATGAGTGATACCCATTTCGGATTTGGTTACTCGTCTAGCGAATGGGATGATCAAATGGTCATAGATTGGAGCAAGAATCATCATGAACACAACAGGAAAAACCGGTAAAGATGCTGGAGGAATCTTTAGGTTTCCGATCTTTGTGTTCATCGTCGAAGCTTGTCGGACTGAGAAAGTATTGAGCTGAGCTAAGCAGCAACTGAGCATTATGGTGCAGAAGAATATTGGAAGCATTTTGAGCACAATCTTCACGTCTTCAACTTGCTGGACGGAGCATTCGAGCAATCTATAGACACTTTTTCCCTCTACGGCTCTGTTTAGACATCTTAAGCTATTGGTTAGTGACTGAGAGTCCGTCTTTTCTCCTTCTGATTGTTCTCCTCTTGAAACAGATTGCTTAACTGGGCTCAGAGAGAAGTAAGTTTTACTTGAGATACCTACTAAGGAAGCTGCAAGAAGAACCTGTAGAGACGTTAGGAACACAAATACTATCCAATAACAAAAGAAAGAAAACATGTAAAACTTTAAAGTTACCTTAAAGATTGTAGTGAGAGGACTTCCACGAGAGATCTTGTTCTTATAAAACCTCGAACCAGAGAGAAAGACAAGAACTGAGAGAAAAATGGAGATGGTAGAGACTCCAAAACCCCATTCCCAGCCAATATTGTCCTCGAGCCACACAACAAGCGTCACGGCCACGAGTGCTCCACTTGAGAGACAGAACACAAAGTAATTAAAAAATGTGGATCTCTGTTTCCGACCTTTGGGCGTGCTCTCGTCGAATTGCTCTGCTCCGTGTGACGGTAATGATCCTTTTATCCCTCCTACTCCTAGAGCCACTAGATACAGTCCCACGTAAAATATCGCCGCCTTCGAACCACCAACGGCTTTGCACGGCGACGCGGTGGAGGTCTCGCACGGTGGTGGCATTAAGGACGAACGACGTGCCTGGATTGTGAGTATGATCAGCCCCTGCCGTATAACCAAATCAACCCCATTAGAATTGTGCAAACAGATTTAATTGAATCAACTTAGCTTAACTGAATTTTATCAGAAATAAAAATATGCTTAAAAATGTCTCATTTAATGGAAAATCTTGAAAGATAGGTAAACTCTGATAAGCACGAGGAATTACAAAGTGAGGCGATTAGACAAAACAACAACAACAACAAAATAGTTTGGTTTTCATCATTTTTTATTAATCTAAAAATCTGAAACAATGATAAAATAGAATGTAGTCAACATCAAATCCTTATTTTATAAGTTTATTGTTTAAAGGGTGACAGTGACTTGCACATGTATATAATATATGTTTACTATTTTAGCGTGAAAATCAAGTTTGAAAGGAAATAAAACCAACCATTTAAATTAGCTAAAATCTAGACTTAATTATATATATACACACAACATTAATAACAAATTATGATGGTGAGATGGATTGAGGAGGTACTATGGTCAATAACATCAAGACCAGAGTCCTGAGAACAGAAGTCAACTTTTGCACACTTGTGTTGCATGTGTTGACTTTCGTCTAAATTTATTAACAAATGCTGCAAAGTCGCCAGCTAAGGACATAAATTATGAAGTGGATTACGAGTGGATCGCAAAAAGCAGATAAAACAGCGACCCAAGACACTAGACATGCACAAGTACGAATCATGCCTCTCATTCAGATATGGTTCGATAACTGGGACCCATAAATCATGATGTGCATATATCAATCTTAATTCGCAAGGCGGTGCACGCTTGGTCCTAGGCCTGGCAAAAAATCCGAATGCCAATATGAACTTGACCCAAAAAAAATATTATCCGAATTCGAATCGAAATATAAAAAATCCGAATGGATTTTATAATGATGTTATTTTGGATCAGAGTAAAATTCGAACTGAATTCGAGATCCGAAGTAGTACCCGAAAGATCCGAACCTAATCCAAAAAATATTATTTTTATTATTATTATTATTTTTTATATATTTTTAATATTTAATATTATTTTTATATATATTTAATAGTTCTCTCATGTTTTATCCTCAAGTTTTTGTTTATTTTTTGTATTTTTGTGATTTTTAAATGAAAATAGTTTAAATTTTTGGATTTATAAATACTTCGATTACCTTTTTAGTATTTTTTTAGTGAAAATAGTTTAAAAATCCGAACCCACACCGAATCCAAAAAATCCAATACTTTTCCGGATCCTATAAGTTTTACAAATTCCGAATCGAACCCGAATTATATCAAACCGAATCCAACCTAAAATTTTATAAAACCCGAATGGATCCTAAATCAATGAATCCGAAAACCCGAAACCCAAAAAATTACAACCCATCCCTACTTGGTCCGTTATATTTTGCAACAAAGGTCGTGAAAGAAACCTTTTTTCTTTCAAGTAGTCTTACTAACCCATTTTTGGATCGATATTTAAATATATATATATATGTATATATACTGTTCTGAATAATAATTATTTCAATCTTTTAACAAAAATAATAATTAAATTTGAATAATGGATTTATTACCAAGGTCTTATGTAATTTAAACGGGATTTATTGGCTGTGGTTGGGTAATTAATTCTAAGTACCAGGAACTCGATAGAGGCGGAGATGAGGAAGATGACATAGGTGGAGAAGAAGGCGTCTGAGAGGAAGCCACCGAGGAGAGCCAAGAGGAAGGCTGTTCCCATGAAAGTCGTGACTTCACTCGCCGAACTCGACGTTGGCATGTGCATGAACTCCGTCAAGTACGTCACAAGGTTACTCGCGTTCGCTAAAAACGCTAGATTCTCCAATATCTCCACCACTTAACACAACCACCCACACGCACAAGAATAAGAAAAAAAGCAAAAAATTGAATTCAATCACGTGATCCCACGAGATCGATCTAGATAAGAGATTGTTAAAAGGAAAATATGGAATTTTGAGACTAACCCAAGACGAAGGAGGCGGCGAGCATGCCACCGTGACGACCTTTCACGGCGGCTCTGTTCCTCCAATCGGCGTAGCCTTCCCATTTACAGTCATTTCCTTGCATTTCAACTTCCTGCATTTGTAAACCAACCAAAAGAGATGCACACCTTCTTTTTTAATATTTAAATATGGAACCAAAATTAGAGTAACAAATTGATATATATATTTCTCTAAATAGATTAACAAAAACATATGCAAAATGATTGTTTTTCTTTTACCGATAAACGAGTATACTTATTTAAAGAATTTAGAAACAGAACAGTAGTAGATGTTTGAAGAACCCACCATTTGATATGTATCCTATTTCTCTCAAACTTTGATGAGAACAAATGGAGGGATCACTGAAATATAAGTGATGAGCAGGGTATTTTCGGAATTTAAAAGAGGGGAGTGAAACTTATTATTAAAATATAATTAGGTAAATTAGAACAATAATTGGGCCTTGAAAGAACAATAGATTAAAATATTATTTTGCATCTCGTTTCTTTCCGCTAATTACATTTTAGGGACCCAAAATATTTATATTTATTTCTAAGATTCGATAAAGGTATGCAATCTAATGGAAGATTTCAGTGACCTAAAGATTATATTTATACATATATGCAAGTTGACCATTACTTAGAAGTTAGAATCATGTCATTGGTCATACTTTAGTTTTGATAATCTCGATGACTCATATTCTCTAAGATCTAATGATAAATGGATTTGTTAACATCTAATGATTGATATATTTCCTAACACCTGGTGTGAATGTGTGATTAATAAAACCNTAACACGTGGTGTGAATGTGTGATTAATAAAACCAACTACGTTTTATGCTTCGGACCAATATATAAAAATAATAATAAATTTGTAAATTATAGGAATTTTAATACTATATAACTATCTATAAGGTTGAGACGTATATTTGAGTTTGGTTGATGAATATTTTTACGGTTATTTTTTGTATTAGAATTTTACTTTAAAATGTATAATCATTTTGCTTTTAAAATCATAGTAGTCTGATTTTTAGGATTTAAAAAAAACTCTTTTAACAAAAACAAAATATAAAGAAATCGTGAGAAAATTAAAGAAGACTTTTATGATTTTTATTTTTTTATCTCTTAAAAGTATAATTGACTAATACTAGATTATACAATCTTTATAATTTTAACAATTTTTAAAGTTTATTTACTAATCAGATTAGTTTTTTTTTATTAAAGTTCATTTTGTTTGGTCAAAGTTGTTTTCGTATATTTAAGTGTTAAATTTAAATAAGTTTTATTTTATTTATTGTAATCAATAATAAATATGATGCGTCGTTTGTTTTAAATGTATTCACGTACAAGTTTTTTATATGTACTTTGATGATTTTGTTGTAATGTATTTAATATACAAAATAGTCTAAAGTTTGGTGACTTTTGCTTTAACGTATATTTTGCTTAGCTTGTTATTTGAATCTAGACCATAAACAGAATTAGCATATTTGTGTATTTAAATCGTTTTAAAAGGAAGGTTAGCTTTGAATTTGCTTTCTGTTATTAGAAGAAGATGCAACAAAATCCAAAAAGTTGTAAAGAATATAAAAGAACGATGAGGAGAATCAAATCCCTCCACTAAATGGATTACAGCAAATGGAATTCACAATTGACAAAAAGGATATAAAATCTAAAAACGTGTCATTGACGTTAACACATTCTGATCTTTTTCCATGCTACTCAATTTATTACTAGTTTTGGCTTTGCAAAATAGCCAAATGTCACGTTCACTTCATATTCTTATGGTGAAATGGTTTTAATGTATTATTAATTAGTCAACTGTTTTTTTGTTTGTATATACTTTCTTTCACAATGTTGAAAATACCTCTTATAGTTATAGTTATATCTAGAAAGGATTATATTTAGTATTAATCGATAAAATTAAATATATCTTTTTTTTTGTCAACAAAATAAATATATCTTAAGTTGGTAATTTTTGAATAGGCGAGAATATTTCTTTAGCTTATATGCGTATATCATTTTATGATATGTAATAAAGAATTCGTTATTTGCAACTATTGCAAAATAAAACCATTAGTTCAAACACTTTGACTCTATGTCTCTATCTATAGTAGATTTACTCACACATATCTTATGGCTACGAAAAAATCTTTATCTTTGACTAGCTCAAAATTAATGGTGCCTTTAAGGTGAATTTGGCACGAGCAGATTCAGAACTGTACAAAAAGATATGTTGAGATTCATATGGTCTTAATATATATTAACTTTTCATATCTGGCTGATGTAAAATTTCATCAACATTTTTTTTATCTTTTGTATACGATTTAATTATCGCAGGGTCCTCTTTATCTATCCGATGGAAGAAACTCTTTGCTATGAAATTCATCATCATTCAAAGCAAAAATGCGTTTACCATTCTTGTTGGGTTTTTAAACCTACAGCCGGGCCAAGAGGACCCAATAACTCGAATACGAATCATGGTTCTTTAGAGCCCAGCCCATTAAGTATTCTCTAAAAAAAATGTATTCTCAAAACTTAAGTTTGAATATGTATATATACATACTAATTTTGTAAAAAGTAATTGACCTCGTCCTTTCTTTCTTCTTTTCATATTTTTCTTACAAGCAAAATATTCCAAGCCTAGAGATTAATTTTGTGTATCCATCAAATAACCTACATACTGAGTTTTGTAAATGATCTAAAGTATGTCATTATCTTCAACTAATCATACGAAAAGCAAGATAATTTTTCATTTCAAGAGAACAACATGGCAACTCGTCTAAAGTATCTCAAATTAGGCATCGATAAAATATTCGTTTGAATTGTTCTATTCGTTATTCGATTTGGTTTGATTAAAAAAATAAAGATATTCGTAAAAGTTCGGAGCAAATTAAATAATAAAATTATAGTATTTATAAGAAAGCGAAGCAAATACAAATATCATTTTTGGAAAATTCAGATATTTACTCCGATCCGAAAATATTGATATATATATATATA
>OVAO01001094.1:0-16491 GCA_900406285.1 Biscutella auriculata
AAAGGTCTAATTGCACAAACTCAAGGCAAACTCGGCCTGTTTGAGCAATTCTTTCATTTTTTTATCAAAACATATTTTTACAGTTTAACTACGACTTCATAAGTTTTTTGCTGTAAAATCCTATATAAAATCATTATTTTCTATTAAAAAAAAAATACTAAATACAAAGAAATACAATTATTATTTCTTCTTGTTTAAATAAATAATATTATAAGTATTCGGTTCAAGACAAACTGACAAGTAAATTTTAAATTGAGCATGAAGTAGAACTCATGAGGAAAACATTGATACTTTTGTATTTGTTGTATGATTAATATCGTTTGAATATTCTTCTGTGAAATTAATCGAATTTGCGTCAGAATATTCTCCTTAGAAATATATGAACTTTGATTAGAGAACTACATCAAAAGAGTACAACACAAAATACTGCCATGAAAACTTTTTTCTTCAAATTTATCAATTTTTTTCTTATAAATCTACAAAAAGACAAAAGAAATAGTAAATGAACATAAAAATTAATTTGGTATTATCCTCGACACACCGGAAAATAGTGTTCTTATTTGTGTTTCAAATTTGATTACTAATTTAAATATTTTTGTTGTCCAAAAGTTTTAACACGTGTCATAATAGATTAAAATTAAAATATAGTTTTGAGAATCATAAAATTAAAATATAATTTTGACCACCACCAAACACGGAATTATAAAATTTGATAACAAATCTTGTCTATAACTTATAAATATAGTATAAATACTTTTTTGACATATTTCACTATAACTAAATAAAATATAAATTAATTAATTTATTGAAGTGTCCTCAGTTAATATATAAGACAAGAATCTTCTCATATTAAATATAAGAAAATATTGCCTAAGATTCACAAGTGAATGAAAAATGAACTAAAATTATAATAAATTAAAATTCAAACAACATCAAAGAGATGAAAGATTATAAAATAGACAAAATTATATGAAAAATAAAAAATTAGATAAAACTATAGTTTAATAAATGAAATGTATGCGGTAAAAAAATTCAAATGAAATTTGAGAAAATTAGAAATTTAGAAATAATTATAAAATTTAAAATTAGATAGTAGATGTGATATAAACAAAAATAAATAATCTTAAAAATATATAAGAGGTTATTATGATCATAGAATAAGAGGTCATAAAATAAATTAGATTACCAATGTGATAACAAACAAAATAGATATTTCAGAATAAAAAAATAGATTATTATAATTATAAAAAATAAGATTGATAAAAAAATGTATGAAAATAGTTAAAATGGTCAGCTAAAATATTTTATATAATAATAGAGATATAAAACGATGCATGCACAGATTCCCTTCTGGTATGAGATAATATTCAATTGAAAAAAATTAAAACAAAAACATTAAAATAAAATATGATTGACCGTTCTCAAATTGGTGTAAACAATCTTGAGAGAGTCGCCTATGCATAGTATGATGTTAAAAAAGTAAATGGTCCATAACATTAAAAAAATGCTTCATAGACAAGATAGGTAAAGTAAAAAGTTATGAAGTGTTATGATTCTACTGGTTTTGACATTTGAGTGTGGTTATGTTTGGTCGGATCTCCTCTTTTCGCTTAGTTAGTTTTGTGCATCAGTCTCTGCTCATCAGGCTATTTAATCATGTAGGTCGTTGGAGGCTTTTATCTTGTCAAGAAAAATCGTATCACACTTAGTTTATAGACTGATTTTTTGGATTTTGTTGTTTTGTTTGTGTTGTTCGTAGTTCTCTAGTTCGAGAACTCTTAAATGTTTTTAGTTCTTCAATAATTAAATTTTCTTGTGTGTATCAGTTCAACCTCGTTGTAGGTGTCGAATCTAACACAATGAGTCGGGTCTATTTCAACTCATTTTATTGAAATGATTAAAATGAAATAGATGTACATCAATATTTATGTGACTATGTCATAATGGTCAAATATTACTATTAATTCAAGATTTTCTCATAGATTTATGTTTTTGGTCAAATATTACTATTAATTTATGGTTTAATTGTAGAGTTAAAATTTTTGGTCAAATCTTAGAATTAAGTTATGAAATAATGGCTAAATAATAAAGATGGGGAATGAAGATTATAGAAGGAGGAAGGAACAAGTAAAATAGGAAGATTTTTTGGAGACCAAAAAAAGAGAAAAAGAGAGAAATATTTGCTTTGTTAAAGTCTTTTCATATTTTTATAATTCACTTTCTACATATTTAATAATATTATCTTCTCAAGAATTTTGAATGTCTATATTTGATTTGGCTTAACATTTTATGCAGTAAGAAATTTTGATCCATATTCATTTTTATTGTGAGTGATATCATGTCAAATTATACATCTACACTCATCTTTTAGTATAAACCCGACTTGATCTTACCATTTATTGAGCCACAAGTACACAGAAAATTTGGACCGAATTTTTGAGAAAAAATATTAAAATTAAATGGCATCGCTTAGTCTCAAATCCTTGACTTAGAAATGCAGAACATGCACCCAGACCACTAGATTATTAAAACATTTCAGGAATTTAGAGTTGAACATATATTTAGGTATAAAACAACCTCAAACTAGTACTTAACTTGTTTGACCTCATGACCGAATCACATTTGTGGGTCATCGTTTATGTGTGAAGTTATGGTTCTATATTTTTGTGTGTGTTTCCCTTGTTGTTTTCCTCTTTCTTCTAGTTTAAAGTATTGTAAACTGATCCTTTTATGTTTAATAAATTTTCAGAGGAAAAAGAAAAGTTATGAAGTGGTGTAGTTGCACACTGTGTTACGCTACCATTCAACAATCACTCAAGTGTTCACTACAAACTTAGCAGACAAGGCAACAGAAAAACAAATTCATGCATGAATTATATAATCATTGATCAACATGTGGGTTTTTGTTTTGTGATGTTCCACCAATTTATTTTTTGTAAAAACTGTACTTGTGATGTGGTTAAACTGAAGGCTAAATCATCAGTAGTAAAACTATGTGTGATTAGCAAAAGTTGAAATCTCTTACAAAGGATTATATATGTGAATCATTGCAGATGCTTCTGATCAATATACTAATTACTAAATTAGTCATGTCAAGCAGATGATATGTGTATAATGTGCTTTATCATCTGCTAATAATTAGGTTGATGAATAATCACACTTATTTAAAAGTAAAGAGACTTTTAGTATATTCTTACTTTATTATCACCAATAGAAGACAATATACCTTTTTGACCTTTTTTAATTGGTTTATTACCGGTTTGAGTGAAACCATTGGTTAAAATTTATACCAACATTCATGGCAAAAGTGTCGGTGGCTATGTTGTTTGAAGAGATAATAGCGTAAGACTTGGACTTCAACAATCAACACTGTCAATAACACTCTCTCAAAAGAGAAAAAAAAAGACAGATCTTTGACAAAGAAAAAAATAATAATAGTGAGATTTCATATTTGAGGAAGATAGCTTGTCTGTATCTGCCCCACAACACACTCTCTCTTTCTTTCTTTCTCTATTTCAACTACTCTGTTTTCTCCATTTTTCACAATCGGATTTTGTAGAGAGAAAGAAGAAGAAAAATGGGTGTGGATTTGAGGCAAGTAGTGGCTGGTATTCTCACCATTACCATGTTTCTGATGCTTGGACAAATGCTTCATAGAGATTATTATGATGCTCGTCAGGTACCATTCTCTGTCGACAACCTTTTTTCCGGTTTTGTTTTAAGCTTTATTGATCTAATGTGGGTTGTATACACGATTTATCTTTCTTCATTCCCAGTTATATTATCTTCGATGTTTATGCTGATACTTCTATTTGATGCAGATCTAATTCAAAGTGGCTCTAGATTTATACACTATTAGTTGTTCAGTGATATTTTCTTGATTTGTGCTTTATATGCTTTTCTTGAAAACCAAAACTTTCCATTTTTAGATAAAATGTGGATTAAGAAATTCACAACATAGAGTCGACAGTTTTTACGCTGATCATTTGGACATGATTGATTTCATCTCTTTTGGTGTAAACTAATAGTGAAAACGGTTTTAACTTTTGTCTTCTCTGTAGCTAACCACAAAAAAAAAACCCCTCTGTAGTTTTCATATTCATTTTGGGTTTATACAGGAGAAAGTTCAGGGAGATGCACACGATCTTGAGTTCGAAGGATCTAAAGTGGCTCTAAAAGATGGTCTTGTCGGAACCACCGAAGGTAGTAAAGGACCTTGGATGGATGACAACTCTGACCTTACTCCTTGTTGGCCAACATTACTATCTGGTATGTGCTCTACTGTTTCTTATGATTTGTTTGCATCATCGATTCTACACTGTTTACTAACAACGAGAACCTAATTGTTGCAGATGAAGCGGTATCATCGAAAGGGTATGTTACATTCTCGCTAACAAATGGTCCTGAGTACCATATCTCTCAGGTATGCTTTATAAATAGAAAACTCTTAAAGTTTAATATTCTTCTTCCTTATGTTATGTGTGGTTATTGTTTAGATCACTGATGCTGTAATGGTGGCGAAGCATTTGGGAGCAACTCTAGTGCTTCCTGATATAAGAGGAAGCAAACCTGGTGATGAAAGGTTTGGACTTTTTGCATGTTCACTAGTTTTTTTGGTTTTGCTAATTTGTGTCTTATGATTTCTAAAGAGATTTAACTGCTTTAATCAGGAGTTTTGAAGGCATATATGATACTGATAAACTAATTAAAAGCTTGGAAAACGTTGTCAAAGTTGTCAAACAATTGCCAGAAGAAGTTTCTTTAAGGAATATCGCCATTGTAAAAGTCCCTACCCGAGTTACAGAGGATTACATTAAGGAACATATTGTTCCTATCTTCAAATCGAAAGGAAACATTCGAGTTGCAACATACTTCCCATCTGTGAACTTGAGGAAATCCTCACAAGACGGTGAAACTGATGCTGTCGCTTGTTTGGCAATGTTTGGTTCTTTGGAGTTGCAACCTGAAGTGAATGCAGTGGTTGAATCAATGATTGAGCGGTTGAGAACTCATAGCCGGAAAGCAGGTGGTCGTTTCATAGCGGTAGACCTTAGAATCGACATACTTGAGAAGAAAAATTGCCATACAACTGGTGTAGTAGGGTCCAAGACTTGTTACAATGCACAAGAGATTGCTTTATTCTTAAGAAAGCTTGGATTCGCAAGCGACACAACTATCTATCTGACTCAGCCAAGATGGGACAGTAGCCTCAATATCCTTAAGGATATATTTCCTAAAACATTCACAAAGGTGTGTAGATCAAAGACTCTTTAGTCCAAGAAAACTTTACCCTTTTGCTAATCTTGATTTTGGTTGTCACTGAACAATGGCAGGAGGCAATAATGCCGGCAAGTAAGAGATCAAAGTACCTCGAATCAGAGAATTCCGAGTATGAAAATGTTATTGACTTCTACATAAGCTCAAGAAGCGATGTGTTTGTTCCAGCCATATCTGGTCTGTTTTATGCAAACACAGTTGGAAAAAGGATAGCTTTAGGTAAGCCTCAAGTGCTAGTTCCAGCAGAAATCTCAGAGACATCTGGTGTTGCTACAGATTATATCTCTCCTTACATCTCAAAGAAGAATCACTTGGCTTATTCATGTTTTTGCTGACCTTTTCTCCTATTTTTAAGGCCATAGTTCCTCTAAAGGGCCTTCTCAGTTTTCATCAAGTGTAAGCAATTTAATTTTTCTAAAGATGTGATCTTGCTTTCTCTAAAGATTTGGTTTGTATGAACATAGAGAATTTCTCCATGCAAATAGAACACTTTGGAAGCCAAACTCTCGTTAGTACAACCACAAATCCAATTCAATTCACAGTTGCACTTTTACATCATGCAAAGAGAAGAAATAATATGAAAAGGGACAAAAGAATTGGGATCATGCAGTATACATTTGAAAATACTTTTACTATTAAAAGAGAAAGAAAGAAAGGTTAAAGGTTTAGGCCATTTTCACAAGTTATCTATTATTGCCTCTGTAGTTGCAGCATGAGGAAGTTGAAATCTAGTTATGTTTTATGCACCTCTTGAAGCTTTGTATTTACGGAACGGTTTCTTCAAGTAGGAACTCATCGGAGTCTTAGGTACAGGAATTAGTTTCCCAACCACTGCAAGTGGCCAGCTGCAGAGGGAAATAAATTGGTGGTTTATAGTTCTGAAGAAAAAGAGTTCTATGTTTCATGAGCATAGAGAACTTCAAGTAGGAAGAAATTACACTAACCTGACAAGTCCGATAGCAATAGAAGCAATCCATAGTCCCCATCCCAATCTGACGGTATGGGCAAACTTCCCGAGGAAAGTGACGATAATTATCTGCATTTTCCACCATAAGTAGTATATAAGTGTCAAGAGAGTAGAAAAAGCATAAAGAGTATTTGTGTTATTGTCCTACCTGAAGTATAAAAGTGACTCCAACAATTCCGATGAAGAGAGGATTCTTAGATACTCCTCGGAAAACATTCATCTCATCAGGTTTCCTTGCATTAAACTCGTTGAATATCTGGAAGACTTGCGAGATTAAAACTCCATTTCATATGTTTTGAGACTAGAGATGATGACACAAGAGTTGCTTTGCTTACTTGACACATAACGAAGGCATTGAATATCATAGTGTTCTTCACTTCAACGGCATGTGCATGGTCGTCGTTGTTCAAGCCAAGAATGCCAAAGCCTGCAAAGTTGAGAACTAGGAGAACAGCCACTTGATAGAATGACTGCAACATCCCCAGATTATAATTTCAGAGACATACCAAGGTAGAAAAATGTTTTAGTAAATTAATCAAGTTGTATTTTTGATAAGAGGTTCCATATAGATTAATCAACACCTGCACAAGTAAGTTCCTCCACATGATGTTTGTGATAAGAGGTTCCCTGCAAATCCAGCAACTAATCATCACGAACCATTCGACAGAATCTCATTTTGTTTTGACTAAACTTATGTGGATTTTTACCTTCTTCCAACAGGGGTCCTATGCATAAGATGATCTGTGGGTGGCTCTGTAGCGAGTGCAAGTGCTCCAAGAGTATCCATAATAAGGTTGACCCAAAGCAGCTGCATCAAAGAACACCATTTTTATTCTCTATTTTTACCTTCTTAAAAAGTCCAACCATTCAGAAAACATCAAAGTTTCATGCTCGAGACACAGGGAAGATTAATTAACCTGTACAGCCTTTAGAGGAACGTCACCAGAAGACATTGCTGCCACAACATTGATTACAAGAGCTGCAACGTTCACAGTAAGCTGGAACTGTATGAACTTCTGAATATTTGCATACACAGAGCGGCCCCAGCGAACAACCTGGAAGGGTAAACAGAGTTGCAAGATTAGAAAGGCATAAAGAGTAGCTGTGGAGGTATACACCCAGAGATGAAGGATAAGCTAAAAGATCATATTTTTATACTATCTCTAGTAGACTAACCTTTACTACTGAAGCAAAATTGTCGTCCAAAATGATGATGTCGGAACTCTCCTTTGCAACTTCCGTACCTGATATTCCCATAGAGAGACCTATGTCTGCCTACAGTACAAGTCAATAAAAGAAAAGTCAGGTTTGGAAATGAGACAGCAAACGTAACATAAACCTGTAGAAATCTTATGAAAAGGATAGAAAGTTTCTAACCTCGTGGAGGGCAGGAGCATCATTAGTACCATCACCAGTGACAGCAACAACATCTCCATTTTTCCTTAGGGCTTGAACAAGCAAAAGCTTGTCATTAGGAGAGGACCTACCCATCACCTGCATTTCACCCCAATTTAATGTTCGGAAATAGCGGCAACAAGGTGATATGATCACTGAATGTTTAAGTATCATACAGTTATTTTCTTGGCTACTTGTTCTCTCTCTTTTTCAGATAGCTCACGAAACACTTTTCCTTCAATGATAGTGGGCTCAACGGCATCTGTATCTGAATCAAGTATACCACACTCCAAAGCAATTGCTTTTGCTGTTTGAAGATTGTCTCCAGTCACCATTCGTACCTAAATAACACAAATGGTTCAATTTTTACCGTTACTGATGGGCTGAGCAACTATATCTAACAAGATGATGATCATGAATCATATCACAACATCATTTTAAGACTACTAGAGATGCTGCAAAAGCCAATAATTACAAAAATATAGAAAAAAAACATATATAGAAGAAGAGAAAAAATATATAAATTCCGGTAATCACCTATATGCACAACTAGAAAGCATAACTGGAAAGTTAGAAGAGGCTAAGAGCCTACCTTAACACCAGCACTGGTGCAAATTCTCACTGCTTCTCTGACACCAGGACGACAAGGATCCTATATAGCCCAAATATTTGCCAAAAGAACAAAAGCAAGGGAAATCAAAATCCATGGAAGAATGGAAAAACGGTACAAAGTGAATACATAAAACAAACCGTAAGTTATCCAACAAAGGCATTCAGAACGCCTACCTTTATGCCAACGATAGCAAGCAAAACCAATTCATCTTCTGGTAAAGCCCATTTATCCAACTCCTCCTGTTCTTTAGGAACTTTGTTCTGCTCATGTGCTCTGCATGCAATAGCAACACACCGCAAGCTATTTTTTGCCATACTATCAATAGCAAGTCTGAAAAATTCCTGTAAAACAAACACGAATGTTTTTGAAATCTGAGATGAGAGCATAGTATAGTGTTTCCTTCAAGTGAAAGTTAACAATATTTTTATTTTGATACCAATTCCCTCCCTTATTTATTCTCTAACACACTATAAGATTTTAGAGATAGTTATTTCCAAATTTTATAGACACCTCACCTTCTGGCTATCAATAGACTGCAGAGTACCATTTGAGTCCATGTATTGTGTACAGCAACCCAGAACTATCTCAGCTGCTCCCTTCCAATGAATGAAAACTTCAGAATCACCCTGCAGTGAGTTAATATACTCCTAATCAGCTTATTATTTCCTCATTGAATGGGGATGAGAAGATTTTCATGTGTTTAATCACTGAAAATTCAGCTGAGCATAGCGGTAAGCCGAAGCGATTGCTTACAGAAATGCCTCCACAATTTTTAATTAGTTCCATAATTTGAAAATTTGAGAGAGGATTAAGAAATTACTCGAAGCACAGCAACACCTCCACGCTTTTTCTCTGAATTGAAAGGGAAAGCATGGATGATAGCAGACTCGGACCTGATGGTATCAAACCTCATCCCCAACTGTAAAATAGCTTCTTTAAAATATGGTCCATGCAGAGGAAAGTTATGTCTAAATGGAACCAGAGGTCCGGAGCAAAACAAACATTTGATACCTTATACGCCCAAGACAGAATAGCCTTCTCTGTGGGAGATCCAGAAATCTCCACCTCTCCACCATCCTACAGTTAAACAACATTAGCCCTAAACATCCATTATCTGATAACCACAGGATGAGCGTAGAGTAAGGAAGCCAGCATTTTAGCACGTTCCAATCCATAAGAAGTTAAAAGATTCGACAGTAATGGAGTAGAAAAACCACCTTGGGATGGAAAATGTTTCCCGTGGTGTTCTGTGCCACACCCTCACTTATTAAGGCAACAAGTTTAGAGTGGAGCCCAGAGGGGTTGTCTGCTACATCCATCTTTGATCCTCCAGCGTATGTCTCAACCACAGTCATCTGTATTTTTGTGAGGGGTAAAATTAGCTACCTAGATGGGTATGATGGTTTTCATGTCAATGAAGTAGTTCCACTGTTGCGAGCTTTACTGGAGACTGACCTGATTCAAAGTCAAAGTTCCAGTTTTGTCACTGCAGATTGTTGTTGCTGAGCCCATGGTTTCACAAGCTGAAAGCCTCCTAACCTGTTTTACAATCGAAACGTGGTCAGATAATAACCAAGAAGAATTAAATTACGCGAAAAAACCCGTTTTGATTCTTACCAAAGCTTTGTCTGCCATCATCTTTCGCATTGAGTAAGCCAAACTACAAATATGGAGTCAAGCAAAAGTAGAACAGCACGTGAGATGTAGTTTGTTATTTTCTAAGTAAATTTATATGAAGTAAGACTTACGTGAGGGTAACTGCTAGAGGAAGTCCCTCAGGCACTGCCACAACCACAATGGTAACCTAAACAAATGCAAGAATTAGTTGACGTTTTTGAATAACAATCACGAACGTGAAATTAATACTTACAGCGATTGTAAATATCTTTACACAATCATCCACAATGTCACCGAGACTAGTCGTCCCTTTAATAAACTGGGTCGCTCCACTAGGATCGTGAGTATTTCCAGTAAAATATCTGAAAAAAAGAACAAAGTTGTAATCCAGAAGATATATTGACCAAGATAAATCTCGGTTACCTGACAAGAAGAGCCACCAAGACAACAAGAGCCACTGTGAGCCCCACTATTCCGATGAAGGTTGCAAGACCATTTAACCTCACCTGTTATAAGATTAGCAAAAGGCATTGTTAGGTTTCTTCGAAGACATTGTGGGACCATTACTCAATAAACACAGTGATCAAGATGATGTACCTGCAAGGGGGTTTCTTCACCAGTATCCTCTGAGATACTTGCCATCAACAATCCCCATTCAGTGTTGATTCCAACACCAGTAACCTGTTAAAAGACTCACACGGAATAACTACCCGAAAAAATATGTAAAGAAAGAACTCAGAAAATGAGAAAAGCCTCAAAGATTTACCAGCATACTACCGACTCCGTCAGCTACTTTACAACCAGACATTAGAAAAGGGGATTTTTGATCCTTGTGAACCTGCAACAAAGGTCTGTGTTAGCAAGTAGAAAGAGAAGATAAGCATAAAATTGCACAAGGACAACCATGGCGAACTCACAATCTTGCTTTCACCGGTCATGCTAGATTCATCGATAGAAAGAGAATGACCACTAATCAGCACTCCATCCGCAGGGACCTAGATGGATATAATACGTAAGGCCAGTGTAATTTAATTATGAAGCCACAGAGGAAATTCACTGACCAAGTATGCTTACCTGGTCACCTATTCTAAGAGGTATAACATCTCCGACAACAACATCATAGATTGAAATCTTCACTGTTCTCCCTCCTCTCATGACCTGTAAGAGTTCTCGTTGTACTTAATTATTAGCCCAAAGACATAGAATTGCAAGAAAAAATCAAAGATGTTCAAGCAAGCACCTCTAGTTGTATATTTCTTTTTTCATCGTTGAGGTTTTGAAACTGAAGAGATTGGCGATAGTCACTAACAGCTGAAAGAACCAAAAGATAAAGCGTAAAGAAAGATTCATCATAAATGAAGTAAGAACAAGATTAAGAAATGTTTTTAAGAATTTGATGTCAACAAAAAATACAAAATGCAGGCAGTAGAAAAAAAGAGAAGCAATGTGCAGTACCTGTAACCATAATAACCAGCAAAACTGCAAACGCAATGCTTCCACCATCAAGCCAACCTTCTTTCAAACCCTGATTGAAGTCGACCAGAAGTAAGTAGATAAGACAGATTATATAAGTCTGTTTTGTATTGTGGAAAATTAAGAACTTGATGAAAGGAAAACATACCTCTGTCTTTATTCCCAATGCCAATGATGTTACAGCCGCTATGATCAAGATGATGAGAGTTAAATCTTGCCAAGCTTCCCAGAGGAACATCTTTTGGAAAACAGAACGTAAAAACGTTTGAGTTATCCACAAACTGATAATCACGCCAAAAAAGTTAATAAAAAAAAAAAAAAGAGTTTTGAAGAAACCGCCACAGTTGCTTACAAAAAAGTTTTTCCCCTTCTTCTTTGGATACGTGTTAGATCCGAATGCATTCTTTCTATCCGTCACCTCTTTCTCATCTTCATTGATTCCTAGCTCCAGATTCGATTTCAACTTCTCTGCAACACCTTTCACCTGAAAGGTAATAGTAAATGTCAGTATCATGAAAACCACATGGGATACAATCCGAGTCTTGAATCATACCCCTCCGTGTTGTTGCAAACTGGACATGTTCTGGTTCCTGGTCATTGTTACAAGTTTTTCAAGTTCAATGTCAAATTTATCAGTTGAACCTGCTGGACTTGATGATGCCCCAAAGGTTGATCCTAGAGAAAAAAACAAGATTAAGTAATATAAGAAAACAAAAGAGAATTTGATTGAATTATGCGAAAATATAAAAATGAGACAATACCAGATTGCTGTTCCCCAGCCAACTTAAAAAGCAACGCTGCCTGATTCATATAACGAAATCAGTGATTTGAGATAATGAGAAAAAAAGAGACAGAGGAGAGGAAGAAGCTTCAAATGATGAGAGGATAATAGAATACCCTGATGACTTGAGCATGTGCTCTGATCATCCTCCTGCGATTGTCATTCTGTTCTTCTTTATTTAGATCCAAAGTGTATCGAAATCGACGTGATGCGTTCAAAACGAGTGCCGCTTGCTGCAAATTCACACGATCAAATCCATGTTAAAATTTCCGATCACTGAATCGATCGCATATTTAAAGAAGCATTGTAATAAGGAAAATGGAAGAAGGAAGAAAGAAAGATACCCTCCAGCGACGGAGAGATTCGGCGGGGACGTTCTTAGTGTTATCAATGTCGAAAGGATCATCAGGATCGTGTTGAAGCTCTTCGTGATCAGAATGTTGTTCAGTTCTGGCAGACCCAGCTTCCATGTCATCATGCCGTCCTGACATTGACGTCAGAAGCAATCCGTTGCTAGACGAAGTGCTCATTCTTCCTTCCTTGGTCTCACCCAGTTTTCTCTTCTTCCTCGGTTAGTTTTCCAAACTCCAGAAGAAAGAGAAATGGGAAAGAAAGGAAGATGAAGAAATAGAAACGACCTTGTTCGATTTGATCAGGTCGTTTATTGATACGGCGTCACGGAGAGAGAGAGAGAGAAGAGAGGCAACAAAAAAAACCGAAAAAACCCTCTCTTTCTTTTCTTTCTTTCTTTCTCTTACCTCTCTGTCAATCACAGAGGTTACAAGAGAAACTCATTTTGAGCTCCCAACAATGTTTACTTTGATTACCCAATAAAAATACAATTATTTAGAAAACCAAAAAAAAAAAAAGTTTACTGAGAGAAAAACTCAAATCGAATTAAGACATTACTATTTTTAGTCTGGTTCTGCCACAAAAATTTCGGAAAGTTCGTTGTTTGTTTTTTTGCTTTAAATGGCAACGAGATTTTCCCGGGAAATAACATGACATTCTCTCTCACCATTAATTTAACATGGAATTTAAATATTACTTTTTTGATTATTCCTTCTTCTTAGATCTACCCTACATTCTTTTATTTCTTCCCCAATTCATTGAAAATAAACATTCAATATTACATAACTTCATATTACGAAAACTTATCAATTTTTTCAAAGAGATAATATAATGAATGTGGCATATATATATATATATAGAGAGAGAGAGAAATAGTGAAGCTGCTGAGAAAGTTCCTATAAACCTGATGAACGTATGTACCATAAAGGTCACTTGGGTTGCACGACATAACCAATCATTGTTATGGATTTTATATTAATTAATCCAATATCTTCTAATTCTAATCCCCCTTTGCACTAAATATTTAATTGATAATTATAATCAATACAATTAAAAGTTTACTGTGAAACTGAAACCAATGGTTTTTTTCTTCTTTTCATGACTAAGCTTCTAAATAACTCGAGGGTATTATCTTATAAAAAGATCAATTTGTTCACAGAGATTACAACCCAATGAACCCTAAACAACTGTTTCTGTTGAGCTCTTTTCTTACTTGCAATGGTTTCTCAGTCTTCATTGTCAGCTACTCCAATTATTTGATCAGCTTCCTGATTTGAGTCCTGCAACAAAATGATTGAAATAGGTGAATGCATGTCATCATTAGAGCTAATCAAAGTCCAGGTCTATGAAATTCCTTTAAGCACAAGAAGTAAGCCCCACGTCATTCTTATTCGCAGGCAGGTTCAGGGATGCTTGAGGAGGAGTAGCTTTAGATAAGTCTCTAAGAGTCCCCTGAAATTATTAGTTTATAAACAAAACAGATCAGACTGAGTTATAAGTGATACGGATTGAGCCAGAAGTGATAGATAGCTTGCCTTGTTTGCCCACATTAGTCCACAAGCATTACAAAGTGTTCTTGGCCCTTCAGGTCCACGTCGCATCATTGGAGTTGACTTTTCACTGATTCCACAGTGCCCACATCTAACATGTTCACAACAGTTTGAACAAGAATAATATCAGAGATAGGCTTTGTCAACTTAACTAAACCAAGCTAGAAATAAGTTCATATCATCTGTTAAGACTTGAGATGGAACAACATAGTTGGTTTAATTATCATAATCCTCTCGCAAATATGATTTATCATAGTGATGCCTTGTTGATAACTATGGAGCTGAAATAACGTCCCAAAAAGATTTCTAAATCATTTATTTCCATGTATTAGTGTTTCTTGAGGCTAATAACAAGTTGGTTTAGGTTAATAATTAAAGCCAGATAACTGCTGTAAACATTTAAAGCATTTTTAGACTTACAAAACCTCTTGCTTTTGAGCCTCACACCCTTCTAAGGCCCAGCTTTCGCTTGACGCCCAATCCGATCCAGCCGATGCAGAATCATCATTACTTGACTTGGAAGATGTAAACTGACCTTTCTTACGATGCATTCTGCAAAACGGAAAACAAAACCTTAATTACAAAAAAGCATACTCTAAAGAGGGATATAAACAAAGCCTAGATGTTGATTTAGACATAAACATACCTCAAGGCTACCTCCTTCCTGACTGTGTAGCGAATTGTCTTATCAAAATTTCTCCCCTTTCGTTTCTCCCTAAATCTGTTCAAAGAGGCTAACCGCTGTGGGATACTATGCCTTTGAGGAGTACCAGATAGGCCCTAGTTCATTTATTAGTTAGCAACAAACAAGAGTGAACCTTGTTTAACATATGGTATTAAATCTTTCTTTACTGGTACCCTATTGTTCTGATGAGAAGATCCTAGGTTTGAAGGGAGCGCCTCTGGTACTTCCCGTCCACCAAGTAATAAAAGCACAGCTTGAACCTGCAATTAAAAAAAAACAACCAGCTGGATACATTGACCATATGTCGCTGTAAACGAACTTAAGGTAACATAACTAGACCATCAAAGAATAAAAAATACTAAAAAAATAAAGTTACCTTCTCAGGCAGGACATGGTCAAAAACATACACTTGTCCTTGAAAGGACAATGTCAGTTGATCTCCATTTTCAATACCACGGTCTACAACTTCACAGCGATTATCAGGTGAGTTTCCAGGGTGAGAAGGAATGTCTGTCTCCACTCCCTCATTCATCCCACCATCAGATTGGTCATCCATCATACCGTCTCCATTGTTGATATGGTGCATGCCCTGATGTTCATATTGCACATGCATTGGCTCCTGTGCTACGCCAATATGCATTCCATCATTGCTTCCATGAAGCTCATTCATGGTCTTTACTCATCAAATTGTTACCAATAACATACAAAGAAACAGAATATCAATTAAGAGTAGAATGTTCCTAAATTGCCAAGCCAGGAAAGAAAGTAAAATATGATCACATTAACTGAGTTTGCAAGACAAACTCCAGCAATGGGAAAGCACAAAAAATAGTCGCATAAAGGTTCCTTATTTAACTGTTACTACACAACAAGTTAAGATATGAAGTATGATTCTTAGTTTACAGAGATTAGAATGATCTCTTGAAGCTCTTGGAGAATATATTAGCAGTGATAATACAAGGAGAGAGATTGATTCTTCAATAACAAAATTGGATGACAGTAATTTTAATCTCAAGTAACAATAACCAAACACCTTAAACCCTAACAATACTTTTCCAAATCCATAAAAAAAAATGCATATAACTTTACATTAGCGAGGGAAACATAATCTACATGTCATCACTGAGATCCAATTCACAAAATTATACGTGCTCCCAAACTTGAGCAAAGAACAACATCTACGCAAAATGATCAGAGTATAAAAGAATTGCAAACCCCAAATAGAATTGCTGCGAACTAAAAACCCTAGAAAATATAACCAATTTAACAAGTCCATAGAGTCAACTTCCCCATATCAGGGATATCCTCTTGAGGATGATTTCTGACTTCGACAAGAAAAGAAAAAAAGCTACAAAATAAGTACCCGTTGTTCGGAGCGACCTCAGCGAGAGGTGTGAAGAACCAGAAAAAGATGCAAGGGAAATTCACGAAAAAAAGATGATGAAAAACTGGATAGATTGATTGATTTATACAAGAGCGAAAGGTTTAGAGCAAAGAGTAAACGGTGAGGAGAGCGGAAAAGGAAGTTCTTTGATTGATTTGATTTGATTTTTTTTCTTTTTCTATTTTTACATTTTCTTTTAGTTACCTTTTTTCTTTTAAATGGGAAAATAATAAACTTTTCTTGAAGAGAAAACGATCTATTTCCCCTCAAACTATATCCATATAACTTCAGTTCCATATGAAGTTTGGACCTCTTTATATTTCCCTCTGAATTGAAAGTTCGAAATCTATTTATCCACGATTTGAAAGTTAAATACGAATATATACACAATACAAAAG
>OVAO01001095.1:0-11658 GCA_900406285.1 Biscutella auriculata
ATGGTGGCATTCTTAAGGTGTGCAATAAAGAGAACCTCATGTATTGTCCTTAGGTCTTCGATATGTGGGAGCCTAACTTCAAGCATTGGGATACGTCAGAAGACAAGTAGTTGAAGTGTGAGTGGGAAACCCTTAAGCTTGTACGACACTTGTTCCAAGCGTTTACAAAACTGAGCAATACGATCTTCTTTTCTGTCTGAAATTTTCCTACTATGTATCATTCTAGTAACTGTTTTGTAAAAGGATTCTCGACCCCATGGAAAGTGCATAAAAGCTTCACGATCTACGAGCATATCAATGTATTTTGGTGTAGGTCACCCATTCCCTTGGTGATTTGCAATGAGGACGCCATCGATAATGAGGAGCAAGGCAAGCCCAATCTTCCTCGAGCTCGACATGTCATCACTTCTTTATAACAAAGCTATAACCATAGACAGTGTGGCTTTCTTATCAAACCCAATGAACGTATCCCAGGCAAAGCCATTTCCCAGTACGGTTTCTTCATTATATTCAGGGTCGTAGAATACAAGAAATTCTCCGTATTCTAAACCTATTATCATCCTAAACTCTTCTAGAGAGAACCTGATTGGATGACCCCCGAAAACTGTTCAAATCTCATACCTCTTCTATGTCATTAACTGCCTCACGAGCAACCCGTGTATGAGCCTGCAAGATATGGGACATCTGGTAACAGTGAGGTTGAAAAGCTTCCCAAATCTGGAAGCCTTGATAAATTCCCACTCTGGATGCCCTTTAATTTGTTATACATGAAGTATAAGTAGTCAAGTCTCAAGTAAACTTTTAACCGGCCTTCAAGGTAACAATCAGTCACATATAATTTCTAAGGCAAGTTGTCATCAACTCTTAAACATTCGTTAACTTCATGTGAACATGTTAAAAACAATTTCCACAGGTTAGCCAAATACATAATTTCCACAAGTCAACCACACCTCTTTCCAAAATAATCAAACGTCCTATCTAGAGAGGGTTATCATCATGAGATAACTATACAAAAGACCTAATTCCAACGAGTCAACCACACTACTTTGCTAATCGAGCAAGGAACTTGATAGACTCCAACAGGTCTACATTCGAAAGAAGAAGAAGGGGAAGTGCTATACTTAAGCGGTTTATTCATGTCTTTTAATTATGCCAATTGAACCCGGTTTATAAGAGTTTATTATGGTTTGCTGGGTGGGGGTTTAAATAGAAGAGAAACACAATTTGTTTGTTATCTTGGATCATTAGGCTGGGACTGGGAGAAGAATCAATCTGTGATTCTTCTTCTAATTTGTGTATCTTTGTTCCAAAATCAATAAAATGAATTATTCTTTCTAGCTACTGTTAAATCGTGAGAGTTATATGATCGAGAGTCATAACGATTGGTGCGTGTTTGACGTTCGGAGTGCAACGAACCGCGTTTTCCGTTGTGCGATCGATTGAATTGATCATCACCGGAATCTTCGCAGCTGTGTTTTTTCCAAATTCAGAAGTCCTTGTTCTTGATTGTTTTCAACACGGACTTCTCCGAAAACCATAGCGGAGACACGATCGCGTCGGGTAGCTCGCGAATTGTAGGAAAGAATGGCAAAGGAGAAACAAGACAAGTCCGCGACGCTGTAAATCGATTCTCAGAAGAGCACGACGTCTTCCACAGAAGAACCTTCTTGGGTTAAATCGACGAAAGCAGCCTTCCAAGATTTGGAAAAGAAGACTACGCTGCAGTTTCAACAGATGGATACGTTACTGTATGAGCGAGACAAAGCCCAACACGAGCGTGACACAACGATCCAACTGAAAATCAGAGATATAGCAATTGCAGTTTCTCGTCTTGTTGCTCCGCAACCAAAACCCCACGGGAAAGATCCGGTTTTGTTACAATCGTCAGCATCGACTTTGAGTCCTCAGCAATAACGGCTTCAACAACAAGAAACAGGAGGCCAAGCCTCGTTTCGGCCACCAAACATCGCTGCCCCTTTCTCTCAACCCTAAGTTCATTCTAATCCTCTTGAAAATGCTTTACATGATACTACACAACTTGATTTGCAGGGCCAGAGACTCGTCGCTACTAAGGAGAACTTTGTACGCAAAGTAGAGATGCCCATGTTCGAAGGAGTCAACACTTATGACTGGATTACTTTGGTGGAACACTTCTTTAGGATGGGTGGTTATGATGAATCTGAACAGATGGAGCTGGTTTCGGTTAGCCTAGAAGGCGAGGTTTTGAGTTGGTTCAATAGCGAGATGCATCATGATCCGTTTCTCCACAAGCGCGATTTTAAGGAACGTTTGGTGGGTCGTTTTAACAAGCGTATGATACATGACCCGAGCCAACAGTTCTTTGTTGTGCGTCAAACAGGCACAATCTCAGATTATGTTCATGAGTTTGAAGATTTATTGGCTCAAACTTATGGTCTGTCTCCGGGGCAAATCAAGAGTGTATTCATAACGGACTAAAATTGGAAATGAGGGAGGTTGTTGAAATGACTATACCGACGACTCTGAGAGAAATGAAGATAGCGACTCTGCATTTGGAAGAGACTTGTCTGTATGAGGTTGTTAGCAACCAGATGCTCCTTCGCGCCAGAGCCGGTTTACAAGGCACACCAAAGCCGCCGAATCATACATATAACTCAGATTGGAGGATGAAGACTATCACAACAGATGCAGCACCAACAGCTACGAATTCCATTGCCAAACCGATCATACGCCAACAACGGAATTTAAGTGATGCAGAATGGGCAGATCGTAAAGCTAAAGGCTTGTGTTTCAAATGTGACTCAAAATGGTTTAAAGGGCACATATGCGCCAACAAAGAATTCCAAGTTTTCACAGTGATCAATGGAGTTGAGATTGAACTTTCCCAAGTGGAGGATAATGAGGAAGAGTGCACAGCTGCTGATACCACACTGATGATGTTGTCCTTTAATACTTTTGTCGGTCTTCAATCACCAAAGACTACGAAGTTGCGCGGAAACATTGGTTCCACACCAGTCATTATCATGCTCGACAGTGGTGCAACCCACAACTTTATCTCGCATGCTATCATCACTAGCTCGAAACTACCTCTCTCTCGTTCAAGCAACTTAGATATCTTGTTAGGTAACGGTGTAGCTGTGAAGGGTCTCGGTATTTGCAAATCTGTGGACTTTACCATTGATTCGATTCATTTCAAATCGGACTTTATCTCCCTGGAACTGGGAAGCGCCGATGTCATTCTTGGCATCCAGTGGCTTGAGACCTTGGGGAAATGTCAAGTGGATTGGAAGAGCCAAGAGTTATCATTCACGTATGAGGGTCAACAAATCTCTTTGATTGGTGATCCAAATTTGCATCAGCAGGATCTTTCTTGTCATACCATGGCTTCTTGTTTATTGAATGAGTTGGAGATCGTTGACACCATACAGGCTTGCAAGGATTCTCCTTGGGCAGCAGATGTTCAAGTTGTTCTCACCAAATTCTCGGACGTGTTCACCACACCTAGTGGCTTGCCTCCTCATCGTGATCATGAACACTCCATCCGACTTCTTCCGGGAACTCACCAATCTCAGTTCGACCCTACCGATACCCTCATGCGAGCAAAGCGGCTATAGAAACTTTGGTCCAGGAAATGCTCGTTGCAGGCTCGATTCGGCCTAGTCGAAGTCCTTTCTCAAGTCTGGTGCTGCTGGTTAAGAAAAAAAATGGGCAGTGGCGGTTTTATGTTGATTATCGAGCTTTGAATCGAGTAACAGTACCGGACAAATTTCCGATCCCTGTGATTGACCAACTACTAGATCAATTGCAAGGAGCTACGGTGTTTATAAAGCTGGATCTTCGTGCCGGTTACCATCAGATTTGAATGGATCCAAACGACATAGAGAAANCTTCCGCACACATGAGGGCCATTATGAATTCATAGTAATGCCGTTTGGCCTCTCCAACACCCCAGCCACATTCCAAGCCCTCATGAACCACATTTTTCGCCCCTTCTTGCGTAAATTTGTACTGGTTTTTTTTTGATGATGTACTAATTTACAGTGTTAATATCCAGGAACATCAGCAACATCTCGAGGCTATCTTGAAGGTGTTTCAGGACCACCGTTTGTTCGCCACCATCGCTAAGTGCTCTTTCGGACAGACTCATGTCGAATACCTGGGCCACATTATCTCGGAAAAAGGCGTAGCAACGGATCCGGAGAAAACTAAAGTGATGTGCGATTGGGCTCCTCCGAAAACTCTTAAGGGCCTCCGCGGTTTCCTCGGTTTAACAGGCTATTACCGCCGTTTTGTGCGGAATTGTGGACTATTAGCTCATCCTCTCACTACCTTGCTAAAGAAGGATCAGTTACAGTGGTCACCAGCAGCTCAAGCAGCCTTCGACAACCTCAAAACTGCTATGACAACATCACATGTTTTGGGTCTCCCTGACTTTAACGAGAGTTTTGTCGTCAAGGCTGATGCGTCGGGAACAACTTTGGGTGAAGTATTGATGCAGAAACATAGACCATTAGCATACTTTAGCCACGGGTTAACCGAGAGAAAAAGACTGAAGCCCATATATGAACGTGAGCTCATGGCCATTGTCTTCGCCATACACAAATGGCGACATTATCTCATTGGGCGTCGCTTCGTCGTACACACGGACCAGAAGAGTCTTAAGTTTCTCCTTGATCAGAAGGAAGTTTCAATGGAGTATCAAAAATGGCTCACTCGTCTTCTTGGCTACACCTTCGATATTATTTACAAACCCGGGATTGAGAACAAGGCGGCGGACGGTTTATCACGCAAAGATCACACTGATCCATCTCTTACATCCATGTCCTTGCTGTCTCTAACGATTCCTTCTTCTTTTCAGGTACATGACTTATTCGCTGAGCTTGCTGCCGATGAGAAGATACAACATCAGCTTGTTCGTGTGCGCACAGGGGCTGAAACGAACTCACATTGGTCCATTTCGGGGGATCACTAGTTCTATAAGGACAGACTGGTGCTTCCTAAACACTCTCGCTTTAATCCTGTCCTTTTACAAGAGTTTCATGCAGGAAAATTAGGTGGACACGCCGGAGTGTTACGCACCACAAAACACTTGCAGCAACAGTTCTTTTGGCCTGAGATGCGTCGGTCTGTTGAGAAGTTTGTGGCCGAGTGTATGGTGTGCCAAACACACAAATATTCTACTCTTTCCCCAGCTGGTCTTTTACAACCTTTACCTATTCCTAATAGCATTTGGTCCGACTTGAGTATAGATTTTATTTGAGGGTCTTCCGCTATCTAATGGGGTTAACGTAATCTTTGTCGTGGTAGATAGGCTCAGTAAATACGCCCATTTTATTACTCTTAAACATTCGTTTTCTGCCATGGACGTTGCTTCTAGATTCATTCATGAGATTGTCCGTTTACATGGTTTTCCTTCTTCAATAGTGTCGGATAGAGATAGAATTTTTCTCAGTAACTTCTGGCGAGAATCATTTCGTTTGTCAGGTACCACACTGAAGTTTGGCACGACTTTTCACCCACAAACAGACGGCCAAACCGAGGTGCTTAACCGTTGCTTGGAGACATATCTTCGTTGCCTCGCATCCGAACATCCCCGGACGTGGTGCAGATATTTGGCGTGGGCAGAACTGTGGTACAACACAACGTTCCACACTTCGCTTCGTACGACACTATTCAAGGTTGTTTATGGCAAGGACCCTCCGCAGCTCATCCGATTCGAAACATGTTCGACCACCAATTTCGAACTAGAGAAGATGCTCCGAGACAGGGACAATATGCTAAGCACAATTAAGTCGCATCTAGAACGCGCTCAGCAGCTTATGAAGAACAACTCGGACAAACATAGAAGAGATTTGGAGTTCAATGTGGGCGATAGAGTGTTCCTCAAGTTACAACCATATCGCCAACAATCTGTCACAAGAAGGGTATGTCAGAAACTTGCAGCTCGATTTTATGGTCCCTTCTCTGTTTTAGCTCGTGTAGGTAACGTGGTTTATCGACTAGAGTTACCGGAGAGCTCTCACATTCACCTGGTGTTCCACGTCTCGCAACTAAAGCCGGTCTTAGGAATAGGGGACTCTGTTTTTCCACTACCAGCGTCACTGTCCGAGGGAGGCGAGCTCATTGTCGAACCTGAATCCATCATGGAGTCTCGCTACAATGACCACGGTCAGTTGGAAGTGCTGGTTTAATGGCGCGGTTGTCCTCAACACGACAATACTTGGGTCATTTGGCACGAGTTACGACATCAATTTCCACACCTCCAACTTGGGGACAAGCTTGCTCTCGAGGGGGGGGGGGGGNCATTCGAAAGAAGAAGAAGGAGAAGTGCTCTACTTAAGTTGGTTTATTCATGTCTTTTAATTATGTCAATTGAACCCGGTTTATAAGGATTTATTATGGTTTGCTGGGTGGGGGTTTAAATAGAAGAGAAACACAATTTGTTTGTTATCTTGGATCATTAGGCTGGGACTGGGAGAAGAATCAATACATGATTCTTCTTTTAATTCGTGTATCTTTGTTCCAAAATCAATAAAATGAATTATTCTTTCTAGCTATTGTTAAATCGTGAGAGTTCTATGATCGAGATTCATAACAGAACTACCTAGATAGGGTTGTTATCATGACAAACGTAAACAAAATATCAACTTTTCACGAGTCAGCCACACTTCTTTTGTAAATCGAAAAATTACTAACCAAATAAAGGATTCGTCATGACAACAGCTAAACAAATGACCTATTGACCACGAGTCAGGCGAAATTTTTTGGAATCTGAAAAAAGTACTAACTAGATAAGTGTAGAGTCATGACAACAACAAAGCAATTCCAAATTCTGCACAATGCGACTAAGTTTACAAAATTTCAGAGAAATTATTTGGTCGCGACGTAAAAATAAACAGAAAAAGAGTTTAGCAAAATTCCTAAATTTTTGTAGATTCCACTTTTGTATAAGACTATGTATAGTTTAGGCAGGATAAATCGCAAACAAAAATCTAAAACTTAAAGTTATACGATCCCGTATAAAACTGAGATGAAAAGAAACCCAAATACATCTAAAATCTAGAAGACAAAAATAAGGAAATACTAGAAAACAACTTAAATAGAAGATAGAATCCTTAAGTACCAGAGTTTTGTAGACTTGTCGGCGCATGCGCAACGGATCTCAGGTTACAGGACAGGGGTTTCATCTTCCATTGCGAGATGTCGATTTTGGAAACGAGTTTCGAGATTGTGCCGACACAAGAGAAGAGAGATGAGTAAATAAAGAGTTAAGGAGAGAGTGAAAATCGAATATAGAGGTTTACAGAACCGCTTCTGGCAGAGCAACCGTTCATGTTGTCTTTGAAGACCTAAAATTTTATTAAGATTTTTTATTTTAGGATTAACCGAATGGAATGTCTTCTTTTTTTTTGACACGACCTACATACAAGACTTAACTCATAGTAGAAAACAAAAGGTTGGCGTCCTCCATCCAGTGAGGAGGTGAAATGCCTATGAATGAGATAAACTTATTCCTTTATCGAGCTCGCTTCGCTAGGAGGTTTGCCTTCTTATTCTTCTCTCTTGATTCATAGATAAGGTCAAAGCGCGGTACCCTTTCCTTGATAGCCTCCAACTATTCCAGCTCTGCTGCAAAGGCAGGTCACTCATTGGGTGACTGCACCATTCAAACCAGGTCCTGAGAGTCTGTCACAAAGAGATCACAATATCGGTGATATCCGTGAAGGCAACTAAGGGCCCAAATAAGGCTATGAAGTTCCATGTGGAGGGGGGAACGTCCTCGAGGTAGACCTCACATCCCTACTAAATCGGTTGTTCCATCCTAGAGGTGGAGAATCCATCATACTCCCCTGTCACATCTGTATTCCGCCAAGCCCCGTCGAAACAACAGGTGAAGATCGATCATTGGGATTCGTCCCCTATGTCCATCGCTGGATTCTGAGATTGTACAGGATGTCCCTCCTCTTGAAGGTTTGCCACCCGCCATGATTCCCATTCCTCCTTGACAAGGGCTACTGTGTCAAGAGGTTCCCGAAGCACTACATTGAAGATGAAATCATTTCGAATAAAAAGAGTAAACCATTTAATTAGTATTATATGAAAATCTAGTTAGAATAAGATTTAGTAATTGTGAGGTTAAATTAATAAATTAAGTTAACAAAAAGTTGGAATATAAATCTTTGCATATGCGACTTTTATTCTCTCTCCCTTAGGCGACTTTTAGGGTGACTTCAAACCCAAAAACCCTAGAGCCCCCGTCAACAGCCCGGCCTCACGCCAGCCGCCGAGAACCTTCAACCATGATGCGCCAGCAACCCCCGGACCGCCCTCCTCCGTCTCGTCCGCCTCCTGACCCACCAAAACCTTCCCAACCCCAAATAAAGCCAAATCCCTCCTCCACCTCTGTTCAGGGTACTCCGGGACCTCCTTCTGACTCCGCCTCGCTGGAATTCGACCCAGACGACCCGGATCCGATGCTGACGCACGGGTTCTGCCACCGCTGCTAGCCGGTTTCAGCTCCTGTCACTCCAAATCTTCTTTTTCGGTGAAGTTTTCATCACCCTTTGGAAAACTTTCATGTACCGGATCTGATCTTGTCTCGTGTAAACCCCGAAGATCCTTGCTGCTCTGTGTTGTTCTCCTCCGCATATTGGTGTTCTCTTTGCGTTGTATGTTTTTGATAATTGTGTCGGAATCTGTTGCCCGTCTTCTTCTACGACGTTGAGCTTTCTGTCGAGAGAAGTTGTTTTAGCCGGGTTGGAGTTTTTTCCAAGCAAGCCTCGAAGAACCCTTTCATCCTCCATCAAGTTCTGCAGTGGAAGCGCCCTGCTCTCTTCCTCTTGCCCTAAGAAACTTTTCTGATCCTTATCCTCCGACTTAGAGAGAAGCGTTCTACTATCAGTGTCACTTTGGGTCAGGTATCTCATCTTTGCTTGGAATCATAGGTTATTATCTATTGATGTGAAGATTGAAGAAGTAAGCCTCTTGAGCAACAAGGGCCCTGTTTCTCGTTACTGCTCCATACACTCTCCGTCTCGTTGTTTCCCTCTTTGGCCTTCTCGGTTTAAGCAGATTCAACATCTCGATTTCACTTCCCCACCTCTGACGATGCCCTCTTCTGCTCGTCGCTGCTGCCTTCGTGGTTGCTTTCCCGGGATAAAGGCCCAGAGATCGTTTACCATAGAATGTTCTTATTGGTTCAGCTTAGCTTGTCCGTTCGTTTGTTTTCTCGGGTTAGAGACCCGAAGATCTTTCAATCATTCTCCTCCATTTTACTCCTGGATGAGGTGTCCTTTTAAAAGCAATGCAACCGTTGTAGCGGTGCAAGCTCTCCGTCTGATTCATTCACTCCTTAGAGTTGAAGAATCTTTGAAGTTGGACTTCAAGTCGATCAAGACCGAAGCCTTCTCATCTGAGACCGTTTAGATCTTTTTCATTCTATCATTTACTGCTTTTATTTATGTTTTGGTTATGCACTTACTTGTAAGTGAGAAACCTCGAGCATAAGAGATTTGGATGCCTCATTAAGTTTAACAAATCTTTTCGCAAAAAAAAAAAAAAAAGTTAACAAAAAGTCTTAGCATGTAAGACACTCAATGTTTGTTAATCTGTAAATAAGTTTGTAAAAGGTGTTTTATTACAAATTATTTCTAAATGTAATCCTTTTAGACGTGAAAAAAAGGTTGAAGTATTTAAATAGAGGAAAACGTGAGTTGCAATCTTCAAGACTGTACAACTTGAGAAGGATATTCTACACAAAACCCATAAGCAAAACGATTGTAAACTACGAAGAAGTGCCTATCCTCAAAATTTACACCACTCGATACAAATGCAAAAGCGAGACAGAAGAACAAAGACCAGAAAGAAAGAGAGAAGTATCACTTGATGTTTTTGAAGCTTCCAGAAGCTTCTAGATTCATCTCTACGCAGCAGATTCAATCTTCTCCACAACTTCCAGCCGCGTTTTCCTCTTCCAACCTTTCATGGTGGCTACTAAATTCACCAGTCCAATGACCTGTGCTTTTGTATATTCCTGCATATTCACACAACCCCATGTTTACAATTTTCTTCTACTAAAACACTCTTGAAATCCAACTTCCATGGGTTTGATTTACACAAAGACAAAAAGAAAGATTTGTTTGTTTACCGGATGAGCCCTTGCCCAGTGAACATATTCCGTCTCTGGCAAATAGTATGCCTGCAAAAACGAGTGCTGATTTCAGTTTAGCCCCTTAACTGTTTCTGTTTCAACAGTATCAGTTTCTGTCTTGCTTACCTTGATAAATGTTTCGACTATGCGTAACTTAGGCTTCACATTTGTTGGCACAAAGTGTTGTAGCCCGTTTATTAGAACCTACAAGAAGATAAGGTAATGTCAGCCAAAATCGTTACTGCAGTTTTAAGTGACATGTGATTATGAATTATGTCATCTATGCAGCGCAAAGGTTTGTCCTATCCTGACAAATCTTTGCAGCTGCGTTGTTTATATTGAGGTTTTTGCATCAGTACTAAAATATATGTCAATGTTGATTGAATTTATTCAATGCACACAATCGCTGACCTCGTATAGAAGAGAATTAAAACTGAGAAAANTGTAAATAAACACCTGAATATCTAACGACATGAGAGCACGTCCTTCGTCAGTACATCGTTTTATTCGAGATAAACCTTCGACCAGCATCTCTGCAAATATTTCAACTCCATATTCCAGTAGGAGGGCTTGGACCTATATATGAAAAAAAGAAGTTCAAAGAAGATTCAGATTTTCCTTTAGTTTTCAGAAGAAGACATGCTCAATCTTATAACTTGATTAAGTTGAATTGCATGCAGTCAGGGGATTTTTTAATGCAGCAGAATGTGTTCGGTTAGGTAATTACANGTAATTACACACCCAAAATCAGAAGGCAAAACTTAAAGCAGTGCTATGCACTAATAAAGGGATAAATGGTTGTCCTAATTCAAAGATACAAGCATATAAAATATTATGAGTTCAGAGAGTTATTTACCTCCTGTTGAATGCCTCCATGAGCAAGCCTTGTTTTGTAGTGTTTGAATTCGCCGAGCATCAAATCAACATACCTGTTAGTTCAAAGAGTTTATTCACATAGAAGATGCCAGCGATGCAATTAAGGGTCTAACATGCCAAGTCTATTTTTAGAGCATCAACCGTTTACTGAATATCTAAATCTAAATGCATCATCAATTAAATAAGCGATGCAATTAAGGGTCTAACATACCAAACTAGCGTTTCCAAAAAAGTAGTTTTGAAGAATGAAAAAGCTATGAACATCTAAATAGTTTTAAGTAATTCATAATTCAACTGAAGTTGCGGGTACAAATATCTAAGGGGTAAATGGAGTAACAGATTGATTAAGTAACAAACCCGTTATGCTCCACTCCAAGCTCTTTGACTTCCCATTTAGAATTAGCAATCCGGTCGACATATCTGTAAAATCAGTTGAAGGTGAATGGACATTCGTACCCCCAATTGAGAACCAACCTTAAAATCGGCAATTTACCCATTCACATGCAGCAGTATCCTCGCAGTTGTCCGATGTAAGTGCTCTGTCAGATCAGGTACGGAACCAACCTGAAGAATTTTTCCACTTAATCCAACTCCTTCAAATATAATTGCTACCACTTATTGTATAAATTTTAGTTTTCTATTTTATATGTGTG
>OVAO01001096.1:0-16471 GCA_900406285.1 Biscutella auriculata
ATATTTTCTATTGTAAAATCCCGCACATAGTGCGGGTCAAAAAATCTAGTTGTTAATTAATAAACTCTACTAAGACATATTGAAATCAGTTAAAATTTATAACCTAAAGTATTTTAAATAACGGAGGTTTTTTCACAAACATAACGGAGGTTTTAATCATATATTTTCGAATTACTAGTTCAGTAATATATTTTACAATACCTTTAAAAATCCAAGTGTTGAATAATATGTGATCACTAATAAAAATTTTGTGGGTGGCAACAAAATCCACGACTTTCCCACAAATGACTCACCAAAAAAATATTTAAAATTTCGTGGTTATTTCATGGCTATAGCCACGACATATCAACAAAATATCTCGTGGTAAGATTTGTTAGGAAATAGTCAGAAATTTCATTCTGAGAAAAACCCACGCAAAAAATAGTTACAATTTCATGGGAATGTTGCCACGTACTTCCCACTAAAACTTTTGTGGGTATAATTACAAGAGAATTCCCACGAAATCATTCGTGGGAAAATTGCCACAAAAAATGTGGTAAATCCGTGGCTAATTACCACGAATTACCCAAACCAACTTTCGTGGGTAACATAGCCACGACATTACCCACAAATTTGTGGGTAAGCGTCCAACCGTAAAAATTAATTTGTTAGTTTTTATTTAATTGATTTGAAAACGTACCCATGATATTAGCCACGAACACTATCGTGGGTGAGGCTTGAACTTCCATAATCAATTTTACAGCTTTAATTTAATACGATTTAATATCGTACCCACGACCTTAGCCACGAAAATGAGTCGTGGGTAAACTTTCAACTACCTAAATTTAATTTCACACATTTTATTTAATGGGATTAAAGAGTATAACCACGAAATTAGCCATAAATACTGGTTGTGAGTATGCTTGCATCAATCAAATTAAATTTACCGCTCAGAGTTAATTCGATTTAACTCCATACCCACGAACTTTCCCACAAAAGAATTTGTGGGTATATCTTGTTAAATGCAAATCAAATCGGACAGCTTGGTGATGATGTGAATGGTATTAAATAGCCACGAGTTTTTAGTCGTGGGTAATTCGTGGGTATTTTGGTTTTATATCTGGACGGTTGTTTATTCATTTTATATACATCTACAAGTAAAAATTAGAAAATTTACCACAAAATGGATGAAATTTTTCGTAGTCGAGAGTGGATGGATAATAGAATTGATTCAAATACAAATGATGTATCTGAAGAGTTCAGAATAGGAGTTGAAAGTTTTATCAGTTTTGCATCTTATCAATCTGGATTTCAAGAGCGAGGCACCATATTATGTCCTTGTGGAAGATGTCGTAATATAAAGCAACATAATGTGTGGACAGTGTCGAAACATATATACCGGATGAGATTCAAGGGAAACTACTATGTCTAGACGATTCACGGCGAGAATTGCAATCAATCCGAGTACGATGAACCAACAAGCAAAAATGAGGTTCGGTCAATGAAAATAAAAAAACGGAGGAGTGTCCTGAAGTGAACATCCAAATGTCGGTGAATACTCAGAACGAGTATGTTCATGAGGGACATATCAACATGGAAGAAGACATAACCAGGAAGGTTTCTCGGACACAACAAACGAGGAGCCATGTCGAGACAACATATTTAAAGCATTTGAAACTGTTAATCAACCACTCTATGAAGGAAGTAGAGAAGGAATTGCCAAGTTGTTTCTCGCGTCGCTTATATTGAGCATGAAGACAAAGCAAAAAATTTTGGCGAGTGTAGTGGATGATATACTGAAAACTATTAAAAGAGTCCTCTCGATACCTAACGAATCTCCTATGACATACTATGATGTGAAGAAATTGTTGAACTCGCTAGGAATGTCGATGTAGAAAATTGATGTATGCAAGAATAACTGCATGCTATTTTGGAAACCGGGAGATCGGGATTTACTCAAGTGTTCATTTTGTAAGAAAGACAGATATCGGTCAAATAAAGGCAAATGGAAAAACAAACCAAACCAGAGAATGTATTATATGTCAATAGTGGATCGACTGAAGCGTTTGTTTCTACTAGAGGGGACAATATCTCAAATGCGATGGCACGCAGAGCATATATATCCAGACGGCGAAATGCATCATCCGTCAGACGGATTAGCTTGGAAGCATTTTCAACAGGTATGTATACCTTGGTTTTGCTTCTGAAAGTTGAAATGTTATTGTGACTCCGTACAATTTGACATGTTATTGTGACACAATCAATTTGACATGTTATTGTGACTCCGTACAATTTGCCACCCGAGATGTGCATGAAGAAAGAGTATTTCTTTCAAGCCATACTTATTCCGAGCCCAAAACATCTGAAGAAAAGTCTAGATATATACCTACAACCATTGATTGAGAATTAAAGATGTTGTGGCTTGACGGCGTTGAAGCGTATGATATCTCTCGAAAGTAACATTTCAATATGCGAGTTCCATTGATTTGGACAATGAATGACTTTCCAACATACGCAATGTTATTTTGGTGGATGACGCATGGACGTCTTGCCTGTCCATATTGTATTGACGTGACAAAATCCTTTCAGTCACAGCACATACAGAAAAGTATCTAGTTTGATTGCCATAGAAGGTTTCTCCCTACAAATCATCCTTACAGACGCAACGTCAACGCATTCACTGCAGGTCTTACAATAACAGATGGACCACCACGATGGTTTAACGGAGAGGAAATTTTGCGAGAAAGAATAGACAACATCGAAGGGTTGCATAGAAGTGTAGATTGTGGCAGTGGATACGAGCGTAATATCGTTGGTTATGGTGAATACCATAATTGGGTTAGGAAAATTATATTTTTGGATTTGCCTTATTGGAAACAACTTCTTCTGCACCACAATTTGGAATTCATGCATGTGGAGAAAAACTTTTTCGATAATCTCATCCACACAGTCTTGAATATCCCGTGGAAAACTAAAGATAATGATAAATCAAGGTATGATCCCGCTATCATTTGTAGAAGATAAAATATAAATCTAAGCGTTGATGGAAGAATGCATGTGTCGATCTTCAGATTGTGAATTGAAGGTGAAAACGGATTTCTCATGTGGCTAAAAATTGATATAAAATTCCTAGATGGGTACGCTTCAAATTTTTCTTGGTGTGTTGATGAATGAAGTTGAAAGCTCTATGGATTAAAAAGTCATGACTGTCATGCCATCATGCATTGACTGCTTCCATTCGCGTTTTCATAACTACTTCAAAAAAACGTATACACAGCAATATCAGGTATTACTAAATTTTAATGATTTAATTTTATATTTTAAAATTAATTATTAAATCTAATTTTTGTAGAAGTTACACTATTCTTTCGGGATATCTCATCCAAGGTTTTGAGAACATCAGATGTTGCAGTTCTGAAAGAGAACATCGCGTTGATCATGTGTAACTTGGAGAAGATTTTTCCTCCGTGGTTCTTTGATTGTATGGAACATCTCCCAATACACCTCGTAGACGAAGCTACTCTAGGTGGGTCAGTTCAGCATCGATGGATGTATCCATTCAAGAGATACATGTTCCATTTGAAAAAAAACAAGGCTCAAATCAGCGGCTCTATCGTGGCACAATGTCTGATTGAAGATATTTCTTATGCATCATCTTCTTACTTTGATCTTTCTGAATCTAAAGTGCATGTACCACAAGCGGGAAAAATTCAGTTTAGTTATGATGGATTTGATGGAGTTCCAAACATATTCCATCATGAAGGATGAGTAAGTGGGAAAATTACTGTTGATTGGTTATCGGATCAAGACTACAATGTACTTCAAATTTTTTGATGATTAATTGTGGAGAATTTGAACCTTATGAGAGGTACTTTAATTCTATTTAAAAACTCCTATGTTATTATGTTATTAATGGAATTTAATATCACATGTTGTTCGAGGATCAGATGAGGTCGGAAAACCCAAATATAACCGAAGAAGTTCTAAAAGCGGCGAAAGACGCTCATTTGGCGCAATGGTGTAAACGATACGTGATTAATGTTTTTAAAATTAAGAAATAATTTGAATCAATATTTTTGGTTCCCAATCTTAACTAACAATATTACATGACTTTTGTAGATAAATGTTTATCGTATGACCTATGATTTTCCACTGTGGATGTTGGAATTTGTTGATGGTCCACGAAAAAGATACTTGTCGTACCCAATGTATCACACACGAGGTTATCATTTCCACACCCGTGCACATGGAGAACAGAAGGTAACTCAAAATTACAGCATTTGTGTACGTGGATCTACAATGGGTGATTAATATGGCTTAATTGAAGATATAATGATGATTGAGTATCATGGTGTCGTTAAGCTTAAATTCATGGTTTTCAAATGTGTGTGGTTTGATACAACATCAAATCGTGGTATGTGGACACATCCGTCTGGTCTTGTCGATGTCGCACCGCGCAGACGATACGAAAAATATGATCCATTCGTATTGGCTAGCCAATGTGATATATCCCTTATCCGGGAATACGTCAAACTAGAGTTGAAGATTGGTGGGCTTGTGTCAAAGTAACACCACGAGGACTTAGAAAAAAAATAAAAGATCTACAAATGGCGTTACAAGATGATGATGTGTACAATCATGTTGTAGTACCTAGTGACACTATAGACATTCAAGCTCGGGTTGTGGACGATATTTCAAATTATGATACTCAACTCGTGCACGTATCAAACAACGAAATCGAAGAAACGCCTTCTGATTCTTCTTTTAATTCTGACTCAGATTCATATTAATCTATATTTCTTTTATCCTGAATATGATTATGTATTTTATATGTTTAAAAATATTAATATAATGTTGAATATTGTTTAATATTTATTCTAATGTTTAGTAATGTAGGTAATATTGATATTTGAATTTTTGAATGTTTAAAAATGTGGTTAATATTGATATTTTGAATATATTTAAATAATAATACCATATGTGATTCATGTTTAATTACTATTGTCATATACCCATGGATTTGCCACAACAAAAATTTGTGGCTATGTTTGTTTTTCGTTTGGGTCGTTCTTAATTTCAAGGCCCAAACCCATTAAATTTTATCCATGGCTTACCACGAACATCTTTCATGGGTAAATATTGAAATCCTTAAACGCAACATTTTCCCTAAGTGTCGAAAACCCTAGTCATTTTCTCCTTCGGTTCTCTCTTTTTCTCAATTGTCGTTTCAATAACCTAATAAACTGATATTTCTGGTTGTTTGGATATCTAGCTTATCAATGCAGTATAGAGTGAGTAGGTTGTCGAACCAACTCAGGAGGAAATAATGTACTAGTTATATGGAGTGTTTTATTTGGTCTAAGTAGATTCAAGGAGTTGTTCTGTCACTAAATAGTCCTAGCAAACAATATCGGTTTAAAAGAATCAAATAATAAAGATAACTCATGGATTAATGAATTCAAAACAGGCAGTCAATTTCATGCTAGTTGGTTTATTTCACTCAAGTGGTTTATCCTATGTCTAAGGATTTCAATTTCAGATCAGTTCATTCTCGTGATAAAGATCCCTTTCCTAAGCATGCTACTATAAAATCCCCTGGCCAGCAACACATTTAGAAAGCACTAAACACAATCCTATGCAACAGTCAGTCAATATCTTAAAGAATCTCTTGGAAAGAATTGATTAACAACCTATTCATTTTGTTCAAGCATTTTATCGAACACCTCTCGGGCGATAATTTTCCTATAATATAGACTATGTTAGCTACCCCTACTCTAGCATTAAGAACATGAATAGATTGAGGATGATAGATCTATTAAGCACTAAACCATTTCTAGCAATCCATTTAGCATATTCCTAACCCTAATTCACAAGCTAAAGAAGACTACTCACAACTCATATCTAGAACACTTAGTGAGTTTCTAGACATGATTGAGAGTAGGAATTGAATAAAGAAGAAGAAAATAGCAAGCAATCAATAAGAACACAAATTATTATGAAAGTCTGAAAGATGCAATAGAAAATCACCAAGGGTTTTTGACAAAGAGTTTTCAAGGAAAAACTATATCTAAAACTCAAAAACAATAAAAATCAAATAAAAAAAACGTGCTAGGGTTTTAGTTTTTGACTCCCTTAAATAGTAAGCCAAATTACAATTCAAAAAAGGAAATAAAGACTTGGTTAGTTTGGCTCCAGAATGATCGCACCGGTTGGGACATAGCACACCCAAACCGTGGTGAGTGTGCACCAATCAGGGGGTGCACCTCGTGCTTAACCGGTGCTTGGCTCTGGGTTGGGTCTGACTGGTAGCGCCACTCGATGGCACCAGTCGTGACATGTCCTCCTCGTGTGTGTTGCACCAGTCGGGACACCGGTGTGGGTGAGCGGTGTACTCATCTGGGACCGTTGTGTGATTCACATCGATGCATGATCGGTGTGCTTGGCCTGGGCACTTCATCCATTCCTGGTACTTAACCGATTTTCGTCCTGAAATGCCCTCTTTTGCTCCTCTTTGCTCGGTTCCTCACCTTGGTCTTCTTCTCACCTGAAATGGGTTATGATATGCAATATGCAACCTATAAAACTCTAAAATGCATCATATTCTAATGCAAAACGAATGAAAATCGAATGGCAAATCCATCAAAATACACACATATCAACTCCCCCAAACTTATCTTTTGCTTGCCCTCAAGCAAAACAAAGTATGAGCAATGGTCGAGGTTTGAAAAACAAGAACCAAACAACCTAAAGTCTTCGATGAGAGCGTTTTTGACTTAGCATAACTACTCATCTCATCATTCAAGCAACAATACCATTTGTTATTATAATTGTGCCAAGTCTATCCACTTAACTAGCCTATGATGCTTTCCTACATTCAATTTAAACAAGAGTGAAACATTATCAAGTGCAAACACAAGGTTTCAATCGGTTCGGTAGGAAGGGGACTCCAATGCGAAAAAGAAGGTCCCACTCATGGCATGAAGGTTAGTCGTAATGTGGCTTCTCTCGCGGAGTGAAAAGATCATAGCAAAATCAAGTAAAACAAAGAGCAAGGGGGCATACAAAATCGAACATCTATTAATCCCCATATCATTGCACTAAGTCTACCCAATCCTATTCTTTTTCTAAGCTCTTCACCAGTTTTTTGCTACCTTAAGGAATTCTTCTGTCTTTCAATTTCTGAGTTGTCAGACTCTTCTTTCTTCTTTGCTTTAGGCTTTTCCATTCATTCTCTTTGATTATTTGTTTCTCTTTTACATTTCATTCATCTTTTCTTTAGCACTTAGCCTTTTCTTTTCTTATTCTACTTAGAATCTAGCAACATTTTCTTCTTTCTTTTCTATCCCCTAAGGTTTTCTCTTCTTATTTTCTTTGGTTCTTTCCCATCTCTTTTATTTCCATCCTTTCCTATCATCATTTCTCTTCATCTTTTCCTCATTTTCAAGCAAGCCATATCCATCAATCATCAAGCTAGTCTACCCATAACCAGAATAGATCAAGTCCTAAAGCTAATCAAGTAGTTCCAATTCAGTTCCAAGGCCTACGAAATCAACCCAAGGACGCCTTCAGTATCCAGGGGTCGATGTTGGTTGATTAGTCATCCAGACTTGAAGCGGGTTAAAAGGCTCAACGGGAAGAGGATTGTACCATAGAAGCAATCTACCTAAGCTACCCACATAGATGTTCTCAATTGTGCTCTCTATCTTTCGGGTTTTTGCAAAATCATAATCACTAAAAGAACAGAATCAATGAGAACTCACAAGTGTTTGGTTTTAGGGTGCTTTGGGTGAGAGGTAATTATTCTAAAAATGAGGATAACCGAGTTGGGCTAAAAAGTGTTTTGGTTTAAAGTGCCAAATCTCGCGCTTGAAATAGAAAAACCATGAAAACCAAGTGCAACCATTGATCATGCTAATTAAAGTTCAGGATTCAGACTCATATCATATTGAAAGCAATCCCAAGCTAGCAAAATTCAAAGACCATGACTTAGTTTTTTAAACCTCAAGATATATTGCATTTGAACTTCAAGACTTTTAAGCCAAAATCGATGATCTAGAGAGAAGGTGCTTCGGTTCTTTCTTGAAAACATGACGTGAATGCAAGCTAAGTGAGACTCAATCCTAAACTAAAATGCAATGCAATCCTAAATGCAAAACCCGAATTGAAACGAATTCTTTTTGTCTTTTCTGAATTTTTTTAATTTTTTTGGTTTTTTCAAAACATAAGTATATACAATGTAATGCATGGGACTCGATAAAAAAAATATTAAACACATCAGTCCAAAAGTGGCTCCTCTCCCAAACTTAAACAACACAGTCTCTGTGTGTCTGAGTTAAGAAGAAGAGACCAAAAATAAGAGAAATGAAATCTAAATGCATATTTATAAGGTGAAAAGTGGTACCTCACATCCAGCGGTAAGAGGGATCATACTCCTCCTCGGAGTAGTAGTCAGGTATCTCGTTATCAGAATCGTAAGGAGGAGGTGAAACAATGGGGCGTCTCTCACGCGGCTCATAGGCTGAGGCTCTAGATGGAGTTGCTTCTTCATACTCACACCTCTCTAGTATTGCACTTGTGGATTTCCTTCCATAGGTGAGTGTAGGCTCAATGATACTTGTAGAGCCCTCTTCAATGCAACCTCTAGAAGAACCGATTCTACTCATAATAAGGTCAGTCAGCGTCTTGAACCAGTCATTGGTCACAACATACTTCCTCTGGGCATCTTCTTTTCTCACCCTCTACTCTTGCTCAACTTTCTTCAACCTTTCCTCATACTTCCTTGCCTTTTCCTCGCTTTTCTTCAGCTTTGACTTTGTCCACTTAAGCTCCCCAACTGTTTTCCTCATAATGATGTCAAGGAACTTGATCCAACGTCCCTTTCTTTTGTTGTCCTTGACTAGATCACACATAAGACCAGGGGATGCAGGCAAAGGTAGTGGCTCAGCATAGTATCTAGCACTCCCATAGATGGGTGTTGAATCTTCTTGTTGCTCAGGTTCAGGTTCATAGTCAGGTTCAATCTCAGCTTTCCTGAAAACCCTCTTGTTGCTCCTCTTAACCTTCTTTGTGCCTATCGATACACAGGCATTAGGGCCTCTGGGATCATACAAATCAGCTTCACCAATGTTGAATTCAACGTTGCCAATGTGGTATGGGTCTGTTATTGTCATTTGTCGTTTGTAGGACTGTTTTTGGACTCTGTCTTGCGTTTATTCGGTTTGCTCGACAGGATTTCCGGTGCTGCCGCATATTTCGCTTTAGTTTTAGCTTCTATTTGGATTCAGGTTTATTCAATAGGGTTCATTTCATGCCACGGAAATAATTATCGGGTTAAAACATGATTCGACTCCTCCAAAGTTTCTATTGATTGTCTTAAGGATCATGTCTATTGTCACTTGTCTGGATCAACTCGCTTGTACGGGTGGAAGAAGATCTATAACTTTTAGACAATCAAGACTCTCTTAATAATTGGCTCATGCTTCTCTCGATTTAAGCCATTCTTCTTAATCTTATCAACCCTCATTCCGTCTATGTAAACTATTTAATCCTTTGTTTATTTCAGATTATGCTTTATAAAAACAGTTCTTATATATATCATCTCGAAAAGAAAAAAAAGACATTGTAAATTCCAACAAAAACAATACTCCCTCCGTTCCTTATTATTTGATTTTTAAAGGTTTTTCACGTTGATTAATAAAACACAAAAACATCATTTAATTTATCTCTTTTTCATAAAAACATCATTAATTTCATCTATTTTAACCAATCATAAATCATACTGCACAATATTAATGGTTTTTATCTTTAAATTTTTGCATTGAAAATCGAAAACATCACTTAAAATGAAACAAAAATAAAAACCTAAAACATCACTTATTGAGAAACGGAGGGAGTAATAAAGTCATACCCATTAATCCTTAGTCTTTGTCCAGTTTTGAATTTTCTACATTCTGTCCTCAAGTTAACTATAGTTCTCGTAAGTTACATGTGGAATAATATAGTTACAAATTTTGGTTCATGATTAGTGTTTTCAAATAAAATATTAATCTACTTTTAATTAATTCTAATGGAAATTGTTATTGAATTGGAAATCATCTTATTTTCTTATTCTAAAGGTTCTCAACCAATCCAAAACTTTTACTTAAAGAGAAAATTCTTAAAAACTTCCATTCTTTAAATGTGTTTAAATAATGTTCTAAAATAACAAAAATAATTTTAAAATAATATTCAAGTTTTTGAAAAGTGTTCATTAAATTTACGTGATATGTACTATCTCTATTAAAATGGTCTTTTTTTTTTTCTTTCTTTTTTTGTCGAGTGAGCCACAACCCGATCCACTAGGTTATTTAACTCACATAGCGTGAGTCAGGGCTCGAACATACGAGCAGATGAAGAATTACGACAACAGTCACCTAGAGGAACTCCTCTCTATTAAAATGGTCAAAAACTAAACATTCGTCAATGAAGATGATGTGGATGTATATCAACCGAAAATGGCCTCAGTTTATTCTATTATATATGGTCACATCATCATGTGTTAATGAATTTAAAACTGTATTTAATTTTCATTTCAACAACTATAAATTTAACACTTAAAAATTAAGGAGATTTCCACCATAGAGCAGTTTTTAATTATTAATCATAAATTGAGGCACATTTTGCTTCCTCTTTTACCATGGGACATATTGGCTAGTGTCAATTATGAATTGGTTCATTTCATGATCATTTTTTTCCCAATACTAATTAATTTGTAAATGTGGATTTCTAGGAAAAAAAAAACGGATTATCGAAAAATCGAAAATTTTGGTAAAAACGTAAAATCCTAGAATTTCTTAAAAAAATACGGATTTCGGGAAAAAGTGGATATCGGGAAAAATGTATATTTCGGAAAAATAGCAGACTTTCGAAAAACGTGGATTTTGGGAAAAACACTGATTTCTAGAAAAACACCGATTTTCAAAAAACGTGGATTTTCGGAAAATCTCAGATTTCCAGAAAACGCGGATTTCGAAAAAAACTCGGATTTCCAGAAGTTTTTGCGGATATCTGGAAAACACGGATTTCCGGTAAAACTCGGATAAAACTCGGATTTCTGGGAATACGTGAATGTTCTGAAAAACGCGGATTTCCGGACAAACTCGGATTTCAAAAAATACGAATTTCTGGAAAAATGCGGATTTCCAAAAAAATCGGATTTCTGGAAAAATGCGGATTTCCGGAAAAATGCGGATTTCCGGAAAAACTCGGATTTCTAGAAAAATGCGAATTTCCGGAAAAACTCGGATTTCTAGAAAAATGCGGATTTCCGAAAAAAACTCGAATTTACGGAAAATAAGGATTTTTCTGTTTTTCCTGAAAAACACGGATTTCGGGAAAAACAGATTTCCAAAAAAACACGAATTTCCGGAAAAAACGCGGATTTCGAGAAAATACGCGAAATTTACAGAAAAACGAGAAATCTCGGATTTTCCTGGGAAATCTGGATTTCGCGTTTTCTGGAAATTTCGCTTTTGTTTAGAAATCTGCGTTTATCCGAAAATCAATTTTTCCCCAAAATCTACATATTTGGCAAAGTGGAAGGCCAAATCAACAATTTGGCACAATTAACTTCTACTTCCAGTCAGAACACCATCTTTTTACGGTCCTGAATATCAACCTTATAACTTGATAGGATGGATGGTAGTCATGGACTGTTGGAATCGTCGAGGTGTCCTTTTGTTTCTTAGAAAAGTTCCTTTTTGGGTACTAACCTAGAACCTTCCAGACTTGTATCGTAGATAATAAATTGTTAAAAGCATCGGGTCCCAACTCGGTGAAGTTGATGATGTCCTAATTTTTCAACGCACTGTCACAAGATCAGTAGAAGTTTGGGTCAAAATTTTGTTCGATGTTGAGAATGAACTAACCTTTCAATGTCGGGCTTAGATACTAGGAACGGGTGAACTACTGCAGCTCTCATTTAAATACCTCGTTGAATATTTATTATTATGTTTAATATAATTTTTATTTTGTAATTTTTAATAATAATTTTCTTATTTAATATATTTTTCGGGTATCCAAAACCAAACCGAATCCAAAAGGATCCAAATCGAACCCGGATTAAAAAATAAATAATCAAATAGATCATCTAAACATTAACCCGAAAAATCAAAATTCAAATAGATAGTATCTAAACCGAACAGATACCGAATATTCACTCATAATCAAGACACTCTCGAAAGACGAATCAAGAGGAAGCTAATGGACATCACACCTCAGGAGGGCATAGCTCAAGACACTCTCGAAAGACGAGTCAAGAGGAAGCTAATGGGCATCACCCTAAACATTTCGCAAAAACTCAAGAAGATTACACAACACTGGAAGCAGTCATAGGTCATTCTAGGGATGTCTAAATGAGTTTAAAATTTGGGGTCTAAATAGGTCTTTGTATGAAAATACCCATTTAGACTCAATTAACTACCTAAAATTATATGAGTTTTAAATGAAGATCCTTTTATCACTCATTTATTAAAAGAATTTTACAAAATAATAAATTTTAAATTTATTTTGTTTTAGTAGTCAACTAGAATTTTGCCCGCATTGAATGAGGGGTAATTGTTTTCTAATAAAATACATGAAATATTATAATTTTTGTAATTAAATATTATTATAATATATTTAGCTATTTTATATTTATTAAAAAAGAATCTCTATAGTATTATTTCAGAATCACTTTTAAGAATATAACCTTTAAATCATAAAAATATTACCTGATATGCCATTGTAAAAAAAAATTTAAAGAACAAAATAAAAATATGCATTTAGGATAAAATTGGAAATCAATGTAATTTTCATCAAGGGTAAAACTGGAAATATATGTATAAAATTTTAACTAAAAATTAAATTTTATCATAATATATTATTTAAAAAACGAATTTTATTATAATTATAATTTTAAAAACGAATTTAAAAAAAATCAAATTATTTTAATATTTGATTTATCCTTTTCAACAAGATACCTAACTTAACTCTCTTTTTAANGGAGATACCTAATTTAACTCTCTTTTTAAATTTCATAATATTAATTTAGATTTTGTCCAATATATTGTATAATTACAAGTTAAATATAATTTTTAGTATATGATAATTATGTTCTACATATTTTTATCTTCTCATATATATTAAAAGTTTTAACCTACACCTAAATGGAAATATAATTTAATATATCATAAACTATCAATATCTATTTTTGTNAAAAATATAATTTAATATATCGTAAACTATCCATATCTATTTTTGTAAACACATACCTATTATGGAAAAATACAAAATATACACATATTTTATCCAATACATAGTATAATTTCAAAATTTAAATATAAGATTTAGTATATAATCCCTCCGTTCCTTNATTTAGTATATACTCCCTCCGTTCCTTATTATTTGATGTTTTAGAGTTTTTCACGCTGATTAATAAAACACAAAAACATCATTTAATTTATCTCTTTTTCATAAAAATCTCATTAACTTCATCTATTTTAACCAATCAAAAACCATACTGAATAATATTAATGGATTTTAGCTTTAAATTTTTGCATTGAAAATCGAAAACATCACTTAAAATGAAACAAAAATAAAAACCTAAAACATCATCTATTGAGGAACGGAGGGAGTAATAATTATGTTATACATAATTGTATCTTCTTATATATATTTTACGTCTCTATAATATTATTTTAGCATCACGAATATAAACTAGTAGCATTAACATTTATATGATATGTCATTCAAAAAATCACTTTAAAGAATAAACTACAAATCTTTGGGTAAAACTGAAATAAATATAATTTTAATTGAGAGTTGAAGATTTTATTAAAATAAATCTAATAGAATATAAATAGAGATTAATACAAAATTGTTATATAAAATTTTCTCTAAATAAATCTAAACACAAAAACAATAATATTTAATATTTCAAAAAGTATATAAATCAAATCAATTTCCAAATTTCCTAAATGAAGTATAATACATTTTAAATAAATATAAAATAAACTTTATTATATAAATTTTTTCAAGATATATATAAATCTAAGAAAAATATAATAACAAATAAAGATTATCTTACTAACCAATAAATATATAAAGTTTCAATTTGAATTTTCTTAAAAAGATAAATATAATTTGAGGTTGTCTTTTTACAAATTTTTGTACATATAAATCTTATAAATATAACAGTAAATCAAATTATATTGATATTGGATTTTTTTTTTTAGCTAGAAACATGTTTTTAAACAACTTTTATCAAAAAGTTATTTAAAATTTTATCTTCAATATAATTGTCAAATGGGTTAGTCAACGGGTAAAATTTTGATCAAGATTTAATATATAAATAAAATTATTATTCTATTTAAAATAAACNAAATAAACATTATAAATATTTATTAATCACAAATTTAATTTTTAAATATATTTTTATGTAAATTAAATATGGTAACATTATAATTTAAAAATACATCACTCCGCATATTATGCGAGTAAAATTCTAGTAGATACATTAAACGTTATGACTATTTAAGTAGATATTAATGAATCAACATTATATAGATTGTGCCAAATATTCAAAATACCTATAAGAAAAAAGAAGTAAATATATGTTTTTCTAATATGTGAAAACATACGTATTAAATATAATGGAAAAACAAAATGGAATATTTATTATTTAATATAGATAATAGTGATATTGTTTATAAAATATCATGTTGGTTAGTTTGTTAGATATATTAAATTTTATTTGCCTAATCATTAATGAAATAGTTCATTATGACTTTTTAAGTAGATAAACCATGTTTTAATATAATAAATTTTTTTATAATAACACAATTTTGAATAACAAAATCAAGCGATTTCATTTGTAAAAAAACGAAATTATGTTTTTCCGGAAAATGTGGATTCACGAATTTTCCCAAAAAAAGGTACAATAACGGATTTTCCCAAAAAAGCGAAATCATGATATTTTCACGAAAAAACATGGAATCAAGGGTTTTTTTCACAAAAAAGTGAAATCACGGGGTTTTTCACAAAAAAGAGAAATCATGTTTTTCACGAAATATGCGGAATCACGAGTCTTTTCACGAAAAACGCGAAATCATGTGTTTATCACGAAATACAAAATCACATGGTTTTCACACAAAAATTGAAATCACGAGTTTTTTTACAAAACACGCGAAATTACGGGGTTTTTTCACAAAAGCACGAAATCACGGGTTTTCCACGAAAAATGAAATTCATTGAGAATTACTAACCTAGAGATATCTAAATGGGTATGGGCTTTAAACAGAGTGTGTTTAAATGGGATAGAGTTGCCCATTTAGACATCTCTAGGTCAGTGGTTCCCTTAAAACCACTAGTGGAGCCATGATTATTCTCCACTGAAATCGTCAGGGTTTGAGGAATCCCTGGACAAATCGGCAACCCCGAAACATCAAAAACACTTTGAACTCCGAGACAACAATGTTTCTTTCATAAGGGTGTATTTCTTGCTGATATGAATAAGACCCACCTATGTCGAATACCAAAAGTAACTCATCCCAAACCTTGAAGGATTTTCGTCTAATTGTTCATGCAATGTTTCTTACAAAATTGTGTCAAAGATTTTATCTAATCAGCTTAAATCTTTGTTATCAAATGTAATCTTGAACATGAGTCTGCCTTTATAGTAGGTCGGTCGGTTCATATCAGACAATGTGTTAATAGCTCACGAAGTAATGCACTCTTTAAGAACCAAGTCATCTAATCAGTATAATTGGGCCTTGAAACTTGATATTAGCAAGACATTTGTAAACTAGATTGGTCTTATATAGATGAAATTATGAAAATCTTGGGTTTTTGTGAGGTCTGGTGTCGATGGATCAGAGTCTGCTTGCAAACTCTTTTATTTAGTTATAATTAATGGGTGTTCAGTAGGCAATATCTCATAATCTCACCCACTCGGGGAATCTATTAGGAGACCCTCTCTCACCGTACATCTACATAGATGATCTCTCAAGTATAAACCACAACTACCAAAATCAAAGATACATTTATGGTATGAAAATATGCAAAAATTCTCCTACACTAACACACTTGCTTTTTGCAAATGACTCGTTGTTCTTCCCCCCGACGAGTGAGAAGCGGTTCAACACCTTTTACAACTGCTTAAAACGTACGACATGTTATTTGGCAAATTCGGTTGTGTTTTTCAGTAAGGGTACTTCTCAAAAGGTAGAAACAGATTGCAAGAGATTTTGGGAATTGAAACAAAAAAAGGGTATTCCAGCTACCTAGTTAACAAGGTCAAGAAAAAAATGAGCTCATATAATAATCAATTTCTCTCACAAGCTCGAAGGATAAGACTAATTAAATCTACTATAGCAATTATTCTCACCTATCTCATGAGTTGTTTTTTGCTTCATAATACTATATGTGCACAGATAACCAAAGGTACTAGAATATTTTTGGTGGTAGAGAAATGAAA
>OVAO01001097.1:0-16471 GCA_900406285.1 Biscutella auriculata
TGTTTAAGTTATTGGCTAATTGTTGTATGGAATTGTGTTTAGTGCTTTTTATTCATGTTTCATTGCCGAGAGATTTTTGTAATGACATGTTAAAAAAGGGGCTTCCATCACTAGAGTGAGTTAGTCTATATTCGAAATTCTTAGATACATGATAAGCCAAAAGGAATTTAGTAAACCGATCTAACATGAAAATGAACTGCCCAATTCGATTGCCCTGGTCCATATGCTTGTTTTAATTTCTGAATTTATATTTCTTCGATCTTGTTAACTTTTTGGTTGACTTTTGTTCTTTGTTTTATTTTATCTTATTTGCTTGATTAGGATTGTTAGTGACAAACAAATTCCTATTCGACTTAGACTAAGTGAATTCTCTANCTTTTTGGTTGACTTTTGTTCTTTGTTTTATTTTATCTTATTTGCTTGATTAGGATTGTTAGTGACAAACATATTCCTATTCGACTTAGACTAAGTGAATTCTCTATAGTCCTAGTATATGAATCACTCCCGGATTAGTTCGACATTTTAAACCCTTCTATACTACATTTGATTAATAAGAGGCAAAAATCCTCTAGCATGGATCAAAAGTTGTATCGAAGTATGATTGTCATTCTTCTTTATCTCACAGCTAGTAGGCTTGACTTATGTTTGAGTGTAGGGATATCTGCAAGATATCAAGAAATCCTAAGCAATCACACATGCTTGCTGTTAAAAGAATCATCAAATATGTAAAAGGTACAGAAAAGTTGGGGTTGTTCTATTCAAAAGACACAAACATAAACTTGGTTGGATTTTGTGATGCCGACCGGGCAGGAAGTGTTAATGATCCCAAGAGTACAAGTGGAGAGTGTTTCTTTATGGGAAACAACTTGGTCGCTTGGATGAGTAAAAAGCAGAATTCGATCTCGCAATCCACGGCAGAGGCATAATACATTGCTCTTGGAAGTTGTTATACACAACTTATCTGGATGAAACAAACTGTTGAAGACTACAACTTAGCTACAGGAGAGATGCTGGTACAATGTGATAATAAGGGTGCGATCGATATATCAAAAAATCCTGTACAACACTCAAGAACAAAACATATTGATATTCGACACCATTTTATTAGAGATATGGTCGATAAAAAGATGGTGAAAGTTGAGCGTGTGAGCACTGAGGATCAACTTGCTGACATCTTTACCAAACCATTAGATTTTCAAAGGTATACTAAGCTGCGATCGGCGTTGGGGTTAGTTGAACCACCAGTTGAGTCATAGCCTGTTTACTTTATAAAAAAAAGTCTCTTATCCAGAACTGAATTCGGTGAACCGTTTCTAGTCTAGTGGGCTCGTTATGATTGTGTGAAACTCGAGGAGGCATAAGTGTGTGCATGTATCTATGTGTGTCGTGTTTCACTATTTAGGTCAAAGAAGTATATAGTCTCTTCATCTTCATCTCATCTTTCAAAGTTCAAAAGAATTTCTCCTCTCTTCTTCCATTCAGACTATCTCTCTCTCCCCCGAAGAACGGAAAATGGTGTACATGGTCGAAATAGAAGACAACGAAGAAGTTACGACACTGGAGATAACCCGGAGTAGTCGCACCGACTTGCGAGCTACTCGTATTGAGGAAGCTGCTTCGGATTATATTCTGATCTCACCACCCGTTCAAATTTCCGAGAAGACGGAAATTTCCGAGAAGATAGTTGAACCTGCAACAGAGGCGGATCTCGTGGAGCCGACTGTTACAGGAAACGAGACGACGGACCAAGTCCCGGCTATTGAAATCCAGAAGAATGACGTGGAAGCGGAGATTCAATCTCCCGCGGTGGACATATCACTGGGAAAATCCCGGGAACCTACGGATCGGGCACAAGATAAAAGGGAGGATTTGGACAATCTCTTTGCGTGACAGTCACATGGTGGTGTGGACTCGGCGGAGTATCCGTCTGATTTACTCACCGATGTACCTCATTTTTCCAAACCACGGGTAACGCGTGCGTCCAAACGAAAGACAACTTAGGCCTCGACAAGCGTCTCTACGAGAAAGATGGCTCGTGTCAGTGCTCCTAAGCTGACTCAAAAGCAGAAGGGGAAGGCTGTGGTGGTTGAGGTAGTCCCCGGCGACTCGGATACCTACACTTCCTCTCCGCGAAAAGTCTGGTTCCTCAGCCAAGAAGCAAAGAACATGTATGCATCTTACGAGCTCTGTCAAGTTGTGGAACAACGCCCTGTCTTGTTTGATAGCATGGATAGGACTGGTCTGGGAAGTGTCTTAGAACAGGTCGGTCTTGACAGTACGATTAGGAAGGTCGATGGATATGTCAAAGAGGTTGTGTTAGAGTTTTATGTTCATCTCCCTGAGGTTATTGAGGAAGGTCAACTGGAAGTGTCTGTGTTTGCTCGGAGAAGAATGCAAAAACTTTCAAGTGAGAGTTTTCGAAAGTTCTTTGACTTAGGTCCTTTGAGCTCTGAGGAAGTCGTCCGCAACCGAGAGGTTGATGCCTTAAGTCGCGATGTCTTAGCCAAATTTTTCACTGGTGAAGCAGGGAAGCTTTGGAATGATCTGAAACGGAAGGAGTTTCTTCCTCAGTGTGCTGCATTGTTCAATCTGTGTCGATACAACTGGATGCCCACGACAAATCGGAGCTATGTGAATGATGCACGGGCTCGCTTAGTTTACAAGATAGCTATGGGAGTTCGGGTTGACATGGGGCAGATTATGTTTGATGAGATTCTTGAATGGAGTACTGGTGGTAGTGCGAACGCGAGCATCCCTTTTCCGTCTCTGGTGTATGGACTCATTTCTGCGGGCATGGAGGTACATGTGTCGCGGAGTGAAGTGCTCACTGTGCCTAGAGCGTTCTCACAAGACAAACTCATGAGTGAACTTCTGGGTCATGCTGCGGCCCAGGACACTATCGAGGACACTGTGTCGCGCTCTGCTCCGAAACGCAAGTCTACTCGCCGCCACCCTTTGAAGCAAGAACTCGAGGAAGATGTCCCCGCAGAATCTGGTTTGATGCATATTGCATTAGTTTTTCCTACACGCCAAAGCTCTACACCTGAGCAGTGTCGCCTTATCAAAAAACCATCGCTCAGCTTCAGAAGATACTTCGCAGAATTGAGTAGCTATTTTTATCTTTGCTAGTGTTGAATAGGGGGAGTTGTCTTACATTCTGGGGGAGTGTCTTATTTTGAATCTTATTTTGAATCGTTTTTTTCCGGATGTTTGTATTACGGGGGAGTTCTATTTACTTTGAACTTTTTTGGGTGTGTTTGATTCATGCTTTTAAACTTTGAACTTTGTTACTTATGTTATTATATTTCGAGTGCTTTTAAATTATTGGGGAGTACGATGAAACATGGTTCAAGATGCTTATTAAAAGATGAAGCAACAGTACGTGTCAACAGTTCGGCAGATGATTCAACCCATCACTCGAAGTCAAGCACAAGAAGTATTCAAGACATCAACAAAGCTAAAAAGGGGGAGATTGAAGAAGCATTATACGAGCGGTTATAAAACTGTATCGTATTATGTCTGGAGATATGGCCTTATCCACATCAAAGATTGCAGCGTATCTCAACCGAAAGATATGCAAAGATAAACTAAGGAAGAAATCATATTCTAAAGAGGATAAGGAAATCTTAATAGTCTATATAAAGATAAGTACGAAGACAGAGAAGGATTATCGATTAAAATATAGAGCACAAGCCCTCTATAGAGATCGAGCAAAGTTTGAGAGATTAAGTACTGGTAACGGTTCTGAATAGAGTTAAGGTCAGAATCCTCGTCTGTATTATTGTCGAGATTGTTCGAGACAACATATAGAGTTGATGTTAGGAAGATAGTTAGATTTTCCTTTGAATTGTTTAATTGTTAGATTAAACTTGTTTGGGAAATTATCTAACAAAATCAAAAGGTTTCTGCGGTTACACATTGTATTTTTTTAGTATCTACTATTTTTGTGTTGCTTAGAGTTTTCAGTCGAATGCAAGGTGTCGTATTTGCAATTGTGACTTTGGTATACGCGATTGAGGCATCCATCAATGTATATGCTTTCTCATATAGTTGAAGTTGGCGTTTCTAAGGATTTTTCAAGTCGTCCTTGTGACGTGTGTGTCCAGGCCAAATAACCTTGTTTTTCATTTTCTGAGAGTGATAATAAAACATAACGCTATTTTTCTCTAACTTATTGTGATGTATCGGATCCATATAGTGTTGCTGCGACTTGTGGGTCTACTTATTTATTGACAATTATCGATGATTACTGTCATGATGTTTGGGTTTTGTTAATGCGATCAAAACAGGAAATCTCTTCTTTGCTCAAGGATTTTTGTGCCTTGGTTCAACGTCAATTTGACACTAATGTTCACATGGTTAGAAGTGATAATGACTCTAAGTTCATGTGCCTCAAATCTTATTTTAGTCAGCAAGGAATCATACATCAAACATCTTGTGTCGGGACTCCGCAATAAAATGATCGGGTAGAAAGAAAGCATAGTCACATTCTTAACGTCGTAAGATATTTTTGGTTCAAGCTGACTTAACTGTTTAATTTTGGGGAGGTTGTGTGTTTACATGTTACTTAATCAATCGCACACCTTCTTCGATTCTTCATGGGAAAATGCAACATGAACTCTTCTATGGTCAGCTTCCATCTCTTACACAATTGAGAATTATGGGCTGTTTGTGTTATGCTTATAAAAGAACATAATTCCATGGTAAGTTTGATGAAAGGTTGAAGAAAGAGCTACAAGATGTGTTTTTCTTGGTTATTCTTACACGCAAAAAGATTGGAGAGTCTTCGATCTTAAGAAAAAGGAATAATTTATCTCTCGAAATGTTGTATTCAATGAAAATATTTTCCCATTGGCCTCTTTATCATCGTCTACATCTTAGCCTACAACGCATGTCCATTTGCCAACTTCCATTCACGTTGATGATGATACTGATAAGTGTGAACATGTGTATTACCGTAAGAAGAAGGAGGGAAAACGTGTATCAAACGAAGACTAAAGTGAAACAAAGACTCTGGAAGGAAATGAGGGTTTGCAGTTAGAGTCTTTTAATATCGTAATTTTTTCATTGTTGTCTTCTATGCTAGTTTGTGCAAACTCGAGTAAGCAACATGAGCTCTCGTAACTCTCGATCGTCATGAGATCTTGAGGCCTAAATTGGTGTCTGTAGTTCACAATTTGTGGTTAATCAATAAAGGAGCTCGTGTATACTTAAGGGAGGGGAATCCAATAGCTAAACTCTATCATTTGGGGCGCTCATGGCATGTCAAACTCTGCGATGAGGTCCGGTGATGATATGCCGCCGTCGGTGGAGGTTTTGGATGCATCAGTGACAAAATAGCTGCAGATGTGGAAGCGATCAGAGGAGCATGAAAGTTGCTGACTGAAGCAAGCATTTTCGAAGAAGAAGTTCGCGACGGTTGAACAGCGTTGGGATACGGTTGGTCGATTCGATGGAGTCGATAATCGGTTGGAAGGTTCTGATAAAAGGTTTGGGGTGATTGAGCACTCACTTCAGGATATCTCGAGAGTCTTGGGGAGATTGGAAGTTGGCTCCGGTGTGGAGAAATCAATTGGGAAAGGAATCGCGAGTACTTCAGAAACAACTCCTTAGGTATTTCCTTTGCTTTCAAGAACCTACTAGACAAGAGGTTTCGTTAGGGCACAGACAGAACAATATAGTTGTGGATAATAGGGAGAGCATGTTGCGTCGTATTGAAATGCATGTGTTCACTAGTGTGAGTCCGTATAGCTGGTTCACGCGAGTTGAGTGTTTTTTAAGAACGGGAAACTACCAGGGTAATTAGAGGATGGTGTTGGTTCACTGAGTTTTAAAGAACCGGTGTGGAATTGGTCCAATTCGGAAATGGATAGGGATGCTTTTATTGATTAGGCTCGGTTTAAACAAAGAATAGTGGCTCATTTTAGTCGGAATATGGAGGATGATCCAGGCAAACGGTTGCTCGGGATTAAGCAAACATGGTCCATTCAAGATTATATCAATGAATTTGAGATGTGTGCGGTTGTCACAGGTTTGGAGGAGAGCAATTTAATGGATATCTTTTATAACTGTTTGAAACCGGAGCACCAAGACATGATAAAGATAAAAGAGCCATGAGGGTTAACAACGCATAAAGAGGCAGTGATCATAATGGAGGATAGTGCGTTTTGTACATCTGTGAGTTAGGTTCATAATTTGAGCGGCAAAGGAACAATTTTAGTCAAGGGGTATCCTTTGCGGACCTCCAGTTATTACAACACACAGAGGAATGGGACTTCGACTATGTCGTCAAAGTTAAGAGGACGTGATAACCGTCAACCGAAGGGGAATCGGAGACCTCGTAAAAATTTCACGAAGCTTAACGAGAAGAGAAGGAAAGGTCTGTGTTTTAAAAGTGATGGAAAATATTCTTCCACACACGAGTGTCCTAATATGGATTTACAAGTGTTGACAGTGGTAAATGGTTATGAAATGGGGGTGCTTGATGATAATATGATAGAACTTAAGAGAAAGAGTTGGAGGTGGACCCAAAATTGATGAAGCTATCGTTGAATGCCTTTTTGGGTATAGAGACACCTACAACTACTAAAGTGCGAGGTCGAAATAGAAGTTGGAAGCGATCATATTGATTGATGGTGGAGCGACCCACAACTTTGTTGCTCCGCAAGTAGTAGCCTCATCTAAGTTGAACATTCATTCTGACAACCGGCTTTAAATGTTGTTGGGTACGGGTGTAACAGTGGAAGGATTGAGAGTTTGTCCTCAGGTTAAGTTTAAAGTTCAAACGTTGATGTTTGCGACTGATTTCATTTCTTTGGAATTAACAGGTGTGGATATAATTTTGGGCATACAATGGTTTAGAACTCTGGGTAAGTGATGCAATCCTAGGAATGAATATTAAGCAAAGGCACATGATAGTCAAGGGATTGTAATGATGATGATAACAATGGAGAGTTGATGGCGTGCATGGATGGAAAAGATGATGCAATTTGGAAAACGTGATGGTAAGGATGGCGTGAGATAGTAATAGAGATGGAAATGGATTTCGACTCAGAAAAGAGATGGAATTCAATTCTGATGGATAGAAGTTTGCTCTTGTAATCACTCAAGATTGGAAGAGAAACGTGATTCGATTTCAGAACAAAGCTAGAGTTTTCAAAAAAATCTCTAAAAAAGGGGATACACGTCAATGCTTGGCTCTTTGATCTTGAGTGTAGAGATGTAGAAAGTGTAGTCTTTAGTCTCCTCTAAATCAAGCTCGCCTAGAATGACAGGTGCATGTGCCTACGTTGCTAGTTATTTGGCTATTGATCTCGTGATCCTGCCTACTATCTCAGAATCGTCAGCTTTCTCAGGTTCCTCAGGTTCTGAGCTGATCAGTTTTACATCAGTAAGTGTGTAGTGGATTGGAAGTTTCATGAATTGTCACCATTCGACCCTCATACTTGAATGGCAATTCAAGGGGAGAAAGATTTGCACCAAGGTAATACCTTGTTTAAGCCGAGACTTGAGTCGTTTGCGGTGGATTGTTAACCGAGAGCATCGAGTTAAACTCTCATTGTATGGAAAGTCAGTCAATTCCGCAGGAAATTCAGAGCGTGTAATGCAAGTTTTTGCGGGTTTTCGAGGTTCTAGTGGGTCTTCCACCGATACGAGGCCACGAGCATGCTATAAATTCTTTGTCGGGTGTTATAGCAGTCTCTGTCCGTCCCTATAGATATCCACATACTAGTAAGGAGGCGATGGAGAAAATGAATGCTGAGATGTTAGAAGCGGGAATTGCACAACCGAGCAAAAGTTCGTTTTCTAGTCTTGTGTTGTTAGTGCGGAAAAAGGATAACTTGTGGCGGTTTTGTGTCGATTATCGGGCGTTGAAATGAGAAACTCTTCCGGATAAGTATTTGATTCCAGTAATTGACCACCTTCTTAATGAGTTGAACGGCGCTGTATTTTTCTCGGATCTGGATTTGAGGGCAAGATACAATCAGATTCCAATGGTGGAAAAAGATGTCGAGAAAACGTCATTTCGAACTCATGAGAGGCACTACAAATTCCTTGTGATGCCTTTCAAGCTCATGAATGTGATGGCTACGTTTCAAGTTCTGATAAAGGGGGTTTTTAGGAATATCTAAGGAAGATCGTTTTGGTTTTCTTTGATGATATATTGGTGAATAGTGCGTCTGTAGAAGAGCATTCACATAATATGCACCTAGTGTTGACTTGTTTGGAGAAGCATAAACTGTACCCTAAGAGAAAAAAATGCTCTTTTACACAGCCTCAGATAGATTACTTGGGGCATTTAATTTGCAAAGACGGGGTAGGAACGGGTCCATAGCTCGATCGTTGACAGAGTTGTTGTGGAAAGATCATTTCATATGGTCTGATGCGGCGCAAAGGGCATTTTATTAATTGAAGGCATCTATGGTTACCGCACTAGTGTTGGTGCTTCCCAATTTTTCAGAATAGTTTATGATAGAAACAGACACGTCGGGGTTTGGTTTTGGTGTCGTGTTAATGCAATAGAAACGACCAATTGCGTTTTTCAATCATGGTTTAACAACGAGGGAGCTGATGGTCATCGTAATAGCGGTTCAAAAATGGTAACATTACTTAATGGGGGTGAAGTTTGTCGTGTACACTGCTCATAAGAGTTTAAAATTCTTGCTGGAACAAAAAGAAGTTTCTATGGAGTATCACAAGTGGTTAACTCGATTGATGGGGTATCACTTCGACAATGTTTATAAACCGGGGAAGGAAATATGGTGGTCGATGGTCTGTCGAGGATTCCACAGGTAGCAGTGGCAGATTTGGGATATATGTGTTTGGCGCTCACTGTTCCTTTAGTGATACAATTGGAGGACGTTTATCTTGAAATTGAGTTGGATACTGAGTTGGTAGAGCTGAAACAGAGAGAGTTGGATGGGACAGTGAAGAAGGTCGTATATACGATGTGAGTTGGTAGAGCTGAAACAGAGAGTGTTGGTTCAAGGGCAGGTTAATGATTTCGGCTTCCTCAGCATTCATACCTATTATATTGCATTAATGTCATGATGGCAAAGTGGGTCATTCAAGGGTGCTTAAGACTTTAAAGCGAGTACGCAATCGTTTGGATGGCTGGGGATGTGTCAAACGGTTTGCAAGTACGTTGCAGAGTGTATCGTGTGTTAAACGCACAAATATTCGATGCTTTCACCAGCGGGATTGCTCCAGCCGCAACCTATTCCATCTCATATTTGGCAAGAAATCAGCATGGATTTTATTGAAGGGTTACCGACATCGAATGGTATTTCAGTGATTTGAGTTATCGTAGATCGGCTCAACAAATACGGTCAATTTGTGGGCCTAAAGCATTTGTTTACTGCGACTGATCTAGCGACCAAGTTTTTCAGGAGATACTTCGTCTTCATGGGTTCCCGGCGTCGATTGTGTTGGACAGTGATCAGTTGTTTTTGAGCAATTTCTAGAAGGAGAGTTTTCGAATGGCGGGGAGTAAGCTTAGGTTTAGCACAACGTTTCATCCATAAACGGATGGCCAAACGAAGGTATTGAACAGATTTTTAGAAACATATCTTCGTTGCTTTGCGTCATTGCATCCGAAAAAATGGTTGAAGTTTCAGTTGTGTGCTGAATATTGGTACAATACAAGGTACCATTCGGCTCTACAAGCAACGCCGTTTTGGGTGGTCTATGGACGAGAAGTCCCAACCCTGTTGTGGTTCAAAGAAGGGTCTACGGTTAATTTTGAGCTTGATAATTTGTTGAGGGTACTACGACTGTATGCTACAGCAGATCAAGGGATGTTTAGCAAGAGCTCAGTCACAAATGCAAAAGTCCGCCGATAAGCATAGGCGTGCGTTTAGTGGGATGTAGGCACATAGGTGTTCCTAAATTTGCATATGTACCCCCAGCAGTTGGTGGCTCGTCGGGTGTGCCAGAAGTTGGCTACGAGGTACTATGGGCCGTTCCAGATTGTCGAACGGGTGGGTAAGGTGGCGTATAGACTGTAGTTACCGACCGAGCCAAAGATACACCCCGTTTTCCATATCTCTGAATTGAACGAAGCGAGAGGGGACATAATTTAGCCGGTTCCATTACCAATGGTGTTTGCGGATGGGGGAGATTAAGTTTTGGAACCAGAAGATGTGTTGGATACTCGTTATACTGAGACTGGTTGCTTGGAGGTGTTAATTCAATGGTGCAATGTTCCCGAGCATGACAATACGTGGGTGTCGGCATCAGTGTTTCATCGTCAGTATCCGCAGTTCCAGCTTGAGGACAAGATGTGTCTGAAAGGGGCATGTATTGATAAGTGTGAACAGGTGTATTGCCTTAGGAAGAACGAGAGAAAACATGTATCAAACGAAGACTAAAGTGAAACAAAGACTCTGGAAGGAAATGGGGGTTTGCAGTTAGAGTCTTTTAATATCGTAATTGTTTCACTGTTGTCTTTTATGCTAGTTTGTGAAAACTCGAGTGAGTGAGATGAGCTCTCGTAACTCTCGATCGTCATGAGATCTTTAGGCCCAAATTGGTGTCTGTAGTTCGGAATTTGTGGTTAATCAATAAAGGAGCTCGTGTCTAATTGAGGAGGGGAATCTGATAGCTAAACTCTATCAGATACATATGATGGTTTTTCTTGGAATTTTGTTAACAAGGGAGCGATGAAATTGGTATTGAGAATTTAAGCAATTATGTTGTTTAAAACAGAGATGCATCCGTTGAGGAAAATTTACCCAGTGCGGTTGTTGAAAACCTAGGTCTTGTTAATATCTTAGACATTGTCGTACCTCTTATTTCGAGAGTATACCATCAACTTTAGACACACTTGGTCGTGGTTGTCGAGAAAAGAAGAAATCGATTCTGCTTGAGCCTTACATAACATTCTCTTCTCAAGTTGTATCACCGCAATCACACTCACGCTCTTTATCTCCTCCTCACGCCAGTCCATCAGGTACACCTTATTCTATTGTGAATTACGTCTCTAGTCATTTTTCAGATTCATACAAGGTTTTCCTTGCAAATGTAACGGCTGACTCGAGTCGTGATCCTTTAAAGAAGCAATGCAACTCGAAGTGTGGCGTAAGGTCATGAGTTTTGAAGTTACTACTTTGGAAGATAATGATACTTGGGATCTTATTGATTTACCTCTGGATAAGAATATAATTGACTTGATCAGTTGTTGCTCCTTAGTCCTAATACCATCCATGCCTGAGATCTCTGTTACTTCTGTAATTGCATAGTCGTAAGAGCATTTGGAAGGTCATTAGATTAATAACTATTGTTGACATATACCAGCATTTGAGAGCTTGATAGCCAATCTTGCCACTAATTTGGCAGGTAGGTCTGTTATCTGATACTGTCTACAACCTTCGTTGTAGCTCAATAATCTTGATGAAGAAATCGTATTGAAGTACTTTGCGATTGATGACCAGACCTCCTAGAGGTGTTAGACTCAAGATATCCTATTAGAAGAACTTAAAAGTCAAACATTTACTCCAAGCTTGAAAGTCAGGACTAGGTACCTACACGACCCTCAGTTGTGGGGACATTCAAATTCGAGAATCATTGGTGAAATCCATAAATCTTTGAGTTGACATAAATGACTCAAATTGAGTTCCAAATTATATATTTTTCTCGATTGGTTTTATAGTAACACAATTGCAGATGTTGAGAGCTGTTTTAGAATATAAGAGAAGTTTTTTTTCTTCTTAATTTTCAAAACACCTTGATTCTACATTTTATCTAAAAAATGATGATTCTACATTTTTCCCACAAAACCATGATTCTGCGTTTTTCCAAAGAATCGTGATTCTACGTTTTCCCTCAAAAAATGTGATTCCGCATGTTTCCCAAAAAACAGTGATTCCGTGTTTTCTCGAAAACAGTGATTTCCACGTTTTTACCGAAAAACTGTGATTCTGCATTTTTACGGAAGAACCGTGAATCTGTGTTTTTCCAAAAAAAACTATAATTTCAATCCTCTGAAAAATTTGTTTAAAAAAATAGGGATTCATCGTATTTTCCAAAAAACTGTGATTCCGTGTTTTTTTCAAAAAAACTGTAATTTTGTGTTTCTCCTAAAAAAACTTGATTGTGCGTTTTCAATAAAAACCTTATCCACATTTTTCAAAAAACGTGATTCAACGTATTTGCGAAAAACATGTTTCCATGTTTTCGAGAAAAACGTGATTCCAAAATTTTGTGGTGCCAATTTTGCATCCAAGGTCTACAATTTTAGCTCCAAAAATCTAAACGAAATCTCAACTTTTCCAAAACACACGGAATCTCGACTTTTCCTAAAAACACTGAATCTCAGATTTTCCCGAAAAACGGAGATCTCGGATTTTCCCGAAAAACGTGAAATCTCGGATTTTCCTCAAAAATGCGGAATTTTGATTTCTCCTAAGAAACTATTTCCTCTTTAGTTATTTTAAATTTTCAGCATCGAGATGCTCTTAGGAACTCAAAAACAAACAAACAACATCCAGATGCAACATCTAGATGTTGTAGATACAAAAAAAAACAATATCTAGATGCAACATCTGGATGAGGAAAAGAATACGGTATAAACATCTGATGTCACTCTGTTTTACCCTAGACAACCAATCTGCAAGTTTACATAACAATCGTAGTAGTACTTAGGGATCGAATCGAAAGAGACTAGAGTTATAACATGAACTCTTCAACACCTAACACTATGTCACTCAATGCTAGAGTCAAGCTATGCTAAGCAAAACCTACTCTAAATTCCATTCACTTAATCTCTGAAAATAGACTAACCTAACACCTTGGAGCTAACCTATGCCTAGACGAGTTCTTCTACACCTAGCACATGTTACTCAATGCTAGACTCAAACAATGTCAAACAAGATTTAGTTCAATTCTACTCTTAGGGCTAAATCTATAGTATAAACTTCTCTTAGTTTTCGAATTTAGGCGATCTAAGTTCATCTGGCTTATAATCAATCCTAAAAATTAGATCTCATTTGTCAGTTTAAATCCAAGTTACAAATCTAGAAACTAAGGAAGAATCCTACTGTTTTCTATTCTCAAAACCCTAATCTAACATGAGCTCTAATTCCTCTTTTGTACTTACCCTAGATCCATTCAATAATTCTACTCAGACATAGCTAAAGCAATCAAACAATTTATGGTTGAAAGCATAAAACAAAAAACTGAATTGAATAAATGAAACAAGGGTTCAAGATATAAACTTCTCAGATATGATATATCTCCCTAGAACACAAATTTATGAAACCTAAATTGCAAAGAGAATATAAAGGTGCAAACTAAGAGCAAAAGTAAAGCTAGATAAAACTAAAGCAAGTTATCAATGTGTCTCGTGATTTCGGATGTCTTGGTGCTTTTATAAGGTCTTGGGGGACGTCCTTATGGTTTTGTAGTGGGCTCGAGCTTCAAAAACGCGATTTGCGAAAAACTCACTTACGGTTGATATAACCTAATGTGCTTCGAACAACTCACTCAATCTCGTCACATGATCCCAGATTTTGCCCGACATTCCGAACATTTGATTTGAAAATTTTCTATCGAACGTAAGCTTGTCGGATAAAGAATTCCTACAAGTTTGTCTTATGCTCGCTAGATGGACATGTCTTCACTAAAAGTGGTGTAATTCTTCAACCACTGATTATAATGACTTCAAACAATCACTAAACGAAAGCTAACTCAAGGGGTTATCTTGTGTAAAAAATTCAGCTTCATCTGATAATGGAAAGTCTTCCAACCGTTTTCAAACGTATGTAGAGTCTACATGATTCTACACTTCTTGATATCCCTAAATGGCTTCTTTATCTCCGAAGCAAAAAACCGGTAAAAACCAAAAAAGAAACCAAAAGAAATCTGGATGCTATTATTGGACTCAATAAAACATTCAAAACATTATCAAGAATACATAATAAAACTCAGTAAAATCAAGACTTATTAATTCCCCAGACTTGAACCTTCACTTGTCCTCAAATAAAAACAGTAAAAACTATTAAAAAAAAAGAGGTTTGAAAAACATGAAGAACCTTCACTTGTCCTCAATTCCCTAGACTTATTAATTCCCCAGACTTGAACCTTCACTTGAACCTATTTCCATCAAACTTCTCCTCCAAAATTTCCCCAAAATCCTCATACTTAAACCTTCACTTGTCCTCAAGTGAAAACAGCAAAAACCCAAAAATGGGAGAGAAGTTCGAAAACATGGGGACTCTCTTCATTAGACCTTGTGTAGACTTGACATGTAAACCCCAACATGCTAGTGCATTCTCCGAGGTTGCCTCAATGACTGCTAAAACCTCTCCGTACTCTGAACCTCAAACTTGAATAAACTCGAATTCACATAAGCTAACTCACTACATTTATTAAAGGTTGGCATGAGTTTATATAAAGGAGCCTTTCCATCAAAGAAAGATGGCTATGTGATTATGTAACGATGTCATATGATGGTGAGGTTAAAGTGTTTGGCTCAGTCAAAAATAGCCACACAGAGTCATGTCATTATGCAAAATTATGAGAGCGAAAAATAGGGTAAGTGAGGAACCTTGACATACTGATTTATAGCCTTTTCGCCGCTTTTGGCCATATTTTATCCTCGATTTTCATTAGTTTATGATGCATTAATATGTCTAATTATGTTGGATTTGTATACGTTTCTCATATTAGGTGTCGAAGACAAGCAAAATGGAGAAAACAGGTCAAAAAGACGCAAAGGAGCAAAAACAAAGAAGAACCGACAATGTATACCGGTTTTCTCAACCTTGTACAGCTGTACCGGTGGCCCATACCGGCCAGAACAAACCGGTACAAGGAGTATTTGGAGGTAGGGACCAAGCTAGATAGGTACATCTTACCAGTCTAAGAGGAAAACTAAGTATCGGGATCAGTTTGAACTCTCATTTCTCGAGTGCTTCAAAATGCAACTATTTCGCAACCAAAGTGAGACTACGAAGTAGTACGTAGTCTCACTTCGGTCGAACTAGTTCGCAACCCAAGTGCGACCACTTCGTAAAACATAGTATCAATTTGGTTGCAAAAATGTGTGACCATAGTGTTTGCAACTCATTTACAACCACATCGTTTGAGCCAAAGATGGTTGCCATTTTGTCGCAGAAAATGGGACCATTTTGAAATTATGACTAGACCAACCACCGTAGTTGCAATTCTGTCGCACTATTTTACGACTTCGTTGACTGGTCGTTGATAAACTGATGTTTTCGGTGGTTATAGTGGTAAGTATGGGTTTTAGTTTAGCAATATAGTATAGTGGTAAGTGGGTTGTCGAACCAACTCATGAGGGATAACACACTAGTTTTATGGAGGGTTCACTAGGTCTAAATGGGGTAATTAGGTGTTGTTTTGTCACTAAACAATACTAAGCAAACAATATTGGTAAAAATGAAATTCATAATTAAAAATAACTCATGGTTTAGGGAATTCAAAATAGGCAATCATTTTCATGCTAGTATGGTTTAATTCACGCTATCTGGTTTATCCTATGTCTAAGAATGTCAAACTCAGGTAAGTTCACTCTCGTGATAAAAACCCCTTTCCTAAGCATGCTACTAGATAATCCTTGGAAAGCATCATGATTAAGAAGCACTAAGCACAATTCTATTCAACAATCAATCAATAACTTAAACAATCTCTTGGAAAAATTGACTAACAATCTATTCATTGGTTCAAGGACTTTATCAAACACATCTCGGACAATAAATCTTCTAAAATCTAGATTAGGCTTGTTACTCATATTCTAGTAGTAGAATCATGAATATATTGAGAATGCTTATTCTATTTCAGTTCTAAACCATCCTAGCAATCCATTTAGCATATTCCTAACCATAATCCATAACCTATAGGGGACTACTCACAAGTCATGCCTAAATCACTTTGGTAGTTTTTAGACATAGTTTGGGATAGAAAACAAGAGAAGGAAAAAGAAATCAAAAGCAAATTGCAATATAATATAAACTCAAATAACAAATTGTTCTTGAGGGAAAACAATATCTAGATCTATAAACTTAAGAAACTAAAACTATTGACTAAAGAAGACTGACTAAAATAAACTAGGGTTTTAGTTCGCTTTGGCTCCATTTTATACTTAGCCAAAAAATAACAAAATAAACAAATCCAGATGATGTGTACAGGTCAGACCCACTGGTGACCGGTCTATCTTGGCAGTGCTTTTGTCTCTTGTGTCCCGCTCAAGGTACCAGTCAGGTTTGTGACCGGTGTTAATCACCAGCGTCTCGTCTTCTCTTCCACTGGTGTGTGGTACCGGTCTAGCTGACAGGTACTAACTCTCTGTCTCGGCGCTGTGGAATGGAAAGGTTAGTGTGACCGGTCCTGGTTGACCAGTACTGCACCTGTGATGTATGCTTGACCGAGCAACTTAAGGAGGCCGAATCAAAGAAGACTAAGCTCGAAGTTCCAACTGGACCAGTCACAAGGGCACAAGCAAAGAGGCTAG
>OVAO01001098.1:4130-16464 GCA_900406285.1 Biscutella auriculata
ATATATATATGTATTTAAGATTACTAAAATCAGATAGTTTACAGGTTTTACGCAGCAGAAACTTTAGTGGCCTTAGAGTATCTCCACATGATGGGAATTGTGTACAGAGACCTGAAGCCAGAGAACGTATTAATCAGAGAGGATGGTCATGTAATGCTTTCAGATTTCGATCTCTCCTTCAAATGCGACGTCGTTCCCCAACTCCTTGACCACAATGACCGTCAAGCACCTCAAGACGACGACGATGAAGTCAGCATCCGTCGTAAATGTTCCACACCGTCATGCACAACGACTCCATTAAACCCTGTAATATCTTGCTTCTCTCCAACCTCGAGGAGAAGAAGAAGAATAAAGAACGTTATAACCACAACAATACACGTGAACGCAGCTTGTCCTAACGATAATGTTAAAAGATACGATGTTTCTAAAACGTTATCTCGATCACCTTCTTCTTGTTCTCGTGTTTCAAGTGGACCTCGTGACCTCTCTGGTGGATGTCCATCGATTTTCGCTGAACCAATCAATGCTCGCTCTAAGTCATTCGTTGGAACACATGAGTACTTGGCTCCGGAGGTTATCTCAGGTATTTTGCTGACCTTATAAGTTTGTAACATAGCAAACAAACTTAATCCATTTTTGTTTGATTGATTTGAGCTAAACCAGACATGTTCAGTTTTTGCTAACTAGGTAAGTTATGTTTACTTGTCAGGGCAAGGACATGGGAGTGCAGTTGATTGGTGGACATTAGGGATATTTCTATACGAAATGATATTTGGGACGACACCGTTTAAAGGAGAAAACAACGAGAGAACGCTAATAAACATTCTGAAAACACCATTAACATTCCCAAAGGTTGTAGTTAATAGCCAGAAAGAGTACGATGAGATGGTGAGTGCTCAAGATCTTATAATCAAATTACTAGTGAAGAACCCTAAGAAGAGATTAGGAAGTCTCAAAGGCTCAATTGAGATTAAAAGACATGAGTTCTTCGAAGGTGTTAATTGGGCATTAATCAGGTCGATAAAGCCACCTTGGGTCCCTAAAGAAGAGACTAGTACTCACAAGAAAAAGAGTGATAATAATCAGAGGGTTAATTATTATTTGCCACCGAGGTTAATGATGACTAGGAAGGAAAAAGATGAGCCTTACCATCTTTCTAATCATTTTGATTATTTCTAACTTTAGGATCCAATGGACTAATAGGTTTCTTTTTTTCTTTTTAAATGTTATGGTATTATTTACTACTCCTATAGCTTTCAACATGTAATTTCTTATGATTTTGAGTTCCATGGGATTGTTATGGGATGAAATATGTATATGATTAGATGAAAAAATGCTCACTTGTACTTTATTACTATTCATGTGATTACTAATTGCTTCTTGGGATTTTGTTAAATCATAGTTTGGTTCACAAAAAACAGAAACTCATTTGTGTCAGTAGTTTGATTTATTGCAAATTTACTACGTCTCTTGTATATATTGATTCACATTTCTCTTTTTTTTTTGTCAACTCACATTTCTCTAAAATTTAATATATATTGTTTTATTTTTAAGCGATGTTAATGTGTTTACATACAAATTAATAAATCATTTATTTTTTTGTATTTTTAAAAAAGAAACATCATTTATTATTAACTTAATTCTAATTTGATCCATAGAAAAATAGAATAAAAAATAAAAAATTATGAATAAAAATAAAAATGCAATTAATTATTCGTTGAAAATTGAAAATATTATTTAACATAAGACAAAAAATTTTTGCCTAGAACATCATTTATTATGTAATAGAAAAAATAAAAATTAGTGATTGTATCAGTTAAGATATATAGTCTAATGATTTATGTTAATATAATCACTGTATTATTTCAAAATCGAATATCATTAGTATTGATCTTTGCCATGTAGTTTTCTTCAAGGTTTTGAAACGGTTTCATAGAGATTCCATTCGATTACGCTATTGAAAATGGCTTTATGTTAGATAATGGAACATATAGATTCAAATGAACTAAATCTAACTCAAATTGAAAATTCCATTTGGATCGATTTCAATTATAGGTAAATAATTGAACATATAGTATTTGAATTATCTATTTATATCATTTTAGTTTGATTCGATTAGTAATAAAAACCAAATGTGTACATAAACAAAAATATAGATCCTAATATCTTAACTAATATGAAACTAAATAGATTTAAATCGATATATACCAAATTAAAACTATATTTTAATGAAAAAAATACCAAACTAAAACTAAATCGATCTAAATTATTTTTAAAAATTGATGGTTATATTTTTGTGTTACTCTGTTAAAATCTGAGGGTTATATAATTATTAACCAAGCCAACAACGTTTGATTATTTTTTGGTTTAGTAATCAAAATTCAACCAATTCAGGATTTCAAAGATCCAAAAACCAAACATATGGAATTGAAAATAACAAAAAAAAAATATTATAGTACAATTATCTGGTTATTATATATATAATTAAAAAGTAATGATTATTTACGAGACAAAAATAGATATTGTATTTTTTGTAATTAATTTTTTGCAAGTTACAAAAGACTAATTAACTAATATAAATTCTTACAAAAAAGAAAAATAAATAATTTTGTGAAAATTTAAATTCTCAATCTAATATCCAGTGATACTATATTTTACTAGAGGACTAATGTTGTTATCATGTCTTAGTTAAAAAAAAAGTTAAATACATGCACTTTACATGTTGATCTACACATTTTGAAATTAATAATGTGGAATGTGATGCGCACTGTTATTTATAATTTAATCACGGATACAATAATTACTTCACTCACTAGAATCACTGACCAGAGATTTTGTATGTGGAGACAATTATGATTCTTCCTCAAAACTAATGATGGGAAACTTCGTATATTATATATTCCCACTCCTTTTAGAGAGAAAAGCTAAATTACAATAACTAAAAAGTAATCTTTGTCATTATTATATCACTTAATCCAATAACTTTATATCAAGAAATAAAAATATACTAGTGGCCACCATTCAATGTATGTTTTTGTAATGAATACTGTTTTTACCCAAATTTTTATATAAAATATCAAGTTATTTTATTTAGTAACTTATAATTTCATGATAATTCTTTTATTTTATTTTAAATGATATCTATTATATTTTAAGTGATATTTAAAAATTTTATATATAAGTTAAAATTTTTTATTTAATTTCTTATATTTTTAAAATAAAACATTATTTATTATTTAATAAACTTCAATTTAACTTATAAAAAATAGATATAAAATAAATATATAATTAATACTTCATCAAAATTAAAAATATCATTTAATTTAAAACAAAAAGATTAACTAAAACATCACTTGTTACGGCATGAAATAAAGAGAGTATAATGTTATTTTATTCGTCACATAAAAAATCGCCTAACAGCTTTTACGGTTTTAGCACCGCACCGTTTGACCAAATTTAGCAGATAAGCCCTTTAATCAATTAGCATATGGCTGCAGGAAATAAAGATCACATATATGGTTGATAAAAAAAAGAAAAGATCACATATACATATATGGAATACTTTTATTATGAAATTGTTGTAATATGTACTTTAATATGTGAAAAGTGTTGTTATTCTACTGTATATGCATGCGTAGCTAAGCTTTCACCACTATCTAATATTTTGTCAATATTATAATATTTTGGTTTCAATTAAAGAGCTTAAAGATTAATAAATTAATTTTTTTTTTACTTTTATCAAAAATCATTTATAACAATACAAGTTAAATTATAGAGTAGGAAGAGTAATCATAAAATAATAATTAATCTTACTATGAAAGTTGAAAAAATCACTTTAATGAAGACAATATTAAAACTCCATTTATATTAAAACAGGAAAATATTATATATATATATATATATATATATATTATGTGATGTCACTTAAAATTTTGGTGTTATATGATATGTCAACTTGACAAAAAGAAAAATAGTGTTCCACACAAAGAAAATTCAAGACTAATTAGTAGCTAACATTATCGAAGATTTTTGGATAGAGCTTGTTCTAGAAGTCTGAAAATTGAGTAAGTAGGAATAGTGAGACATTTGAGATGAGAGAAGAAAGCATAGGTTCTTATAAAACAAAATCACAAGAAACAGTGAGCGGAGTAATATGATCAGAGGTTATAACAATATTAATTGAGAGGAACAAGGTCGAAAATTGGAAGCTCAAGATAAGCAAGGATTCTTGATTGTCTTATGATACAAGAGATAAATTGGAGCAAGATGAAGAATGGTATTGATATCCAATACAACATGGAAGCAGGTTTTATGTTGATCCAAGTGGTACTGAACGGTTGTTTTACTCGGTTAAGTTTGTAAAGACAATAAGACATTATTATGAGTATTTCTATTTCACTCTCGTTTTTGTTGCATTTGTATAAACTTATTTTAGCATAAGTTGCTTTCTATATATTTGTATATAACAGGATACTTGGTTTAAGTTTGAGGTTAATGAGAAATTTAGTTTATTCAATTTATCCTTTACTTCAATTTGATATGGTATCAAATCGAATTCGACTCTTCTTTTTGAGTTTATCTCTCTTCGTTTTTCCATTTTCTCTTCGTCGATTTCATCTTTTTGAATCGATTTTTTTTATTTCTTGCTTGTTTCTTGACCTTTCTCGGTATGTTTCTTTTCGTTTTTCTCATTCAGATTCTCTCGGTTTCATCTTTTAATTGAATCAAATAACAATTCTTCTCAAGTTTCGGTTACTACAACTTTCTCGCAAGGAATGAACTATTACGAGAATTCGTTCTTTCTTCACAACCCAAATCATGTTGGTTTGCAATTAGTCACTAATCGTCTCATCTATGGAGCTGATGTGCAATTACCCCATAATATAGTATCTTTATTTATCTATTTTTATAATTCGAATTAGAGATAATTGTAGCTAGATAAATTGAAATTCTTTTTTTCCAACGATTTAAGATCCATTTTAAAAATTTTCCTGAAAAATTATATGTAAACTGTAAAAATTAGAACCAAACGTCGAAGCCACCGCACACCAACCATAATACTTGTGCTTTGTGGTCGGTCTTTTGTTTGAATTATCTACATCATCTATTTTGAACATGTAATACAAAAATAACATATCAACTATTTTGTGATTCGTGTCGTTGTTATTGTTGTCGACTATTGTTATGTGGGATACTACTTAAACATGTAAAATGGATGATCATCCGTGTGTTGGGTACTACTTAACATATAGTATCCAACCGTTGAACATCACCCATACGAATGATGTTTTGGGATAGGCAATCACAAAACATCATCCGTATGGGTGATGATCAACGGCTGAATACTATATGTTAAGTAGTACCCAACACACCGATCATCATCCATTTTACATGTTTAAGTAGTACCCCACATAACAATAGTCAACAACTATAACACCGACATGAATCACAAAAATTACCGACCATAACTTTGTATATTAGGTGCAATAGTAATATAGTTTTAAATTGATGACCTTGCATACTAGATTGATATCCACCACAGGTTGACCGTTAAGTTCATGGTTCGTGGATGAGGTGATTCATTTTTTACATGACCATACTATTTTTCACCAAATTTTTTTGAAATGCATATTAAATTGTTGGAAAATTAGATTTTTAAATTCTCTAACTATAATTATTTCTAATTCTAACTAAAAATAGATAAATAGAAATAACGCATGAGAAAAAATAGTAAATCATAAAAAAAAAATAATACATGAGGGCTTTAATGGACAATTCACATCAAGAAAGTGCATAAAATTCATTTGGTGTCCTTTTTGGCTATTAAATCTTAAAGGAGCACCCTTTTAACTATTCTTTCTATATATATCATTACGGGGTGTGATTATACAATTGCAAATTATTTTAGAATTTTAATTTTATATATACAAATTTTTTAATATTCCTTGTGGTTTTATTATTTAAATATATTTTATATTATATAACATTCTATTTTCTTTAATATTTTTTTAGTAGTTTTTGGTGAACAAGGATTATTTCAATATAGACGATTTGTTGTTGACAAAAAAGAAGAAGATGATTTGTAGGATTCGTTCTCGTCTTATATTCCTATTCTTAATTCGTCTAAAACATTCTTCTTCTTATTTTTAGGACTAGACATCTATCAAAAAGTTTACATATTTTTAAAAATGATTTCTAATTTAAAGGGTGTTAATAAAACAACCATGACATACCAAAAATGCAAAGAGTTACGTTAGAATAATACTAAGAAAAAGGAGAATTTCGGATGCAATAAGAAAAATTTAAAGATAATTTTGATTTCAACTTCAAGACAAAGTAGATTTTTTATCTACGCCATACGTAAGATAAATAATTATATTTATATATATTTATATTATTTTAGTTTTTAAATAGTTAAACTTTTAATCATTTCTTTTAATTATATATTTACAATTATATATTTTTATATATTTATAATTAAATATTTATTATTTAAGTTTATTGGTTGGTAATATTTTTTAAAATAAATAATAAAAATCTAAAATCAATTTAAATATTAGTTTATGAGTGAATCATTGTTTAAAATAATTATTATGATATAAATAGATATCAAATCTTTATTATTTAATTTAATTGGTTAGTAAATATATGACTGACATATATTGTAATCCCTATTTCAAATATTTTCTAAGAGATATTTTGGAGATGACACATCATCGTGACATATATGTAAATAACACGTTAAGGTAAGATTATTCTTTAAAAATATTTCTGAATTAATATACAGTAGAGTTATATTGTAGTAAACTTCTTATCTGAAAATTTATATATTTATTAATTTATGTTATTATTAAAATCAAATTTTTATATAAGAGCTCCTTAAAAATTATCATTTTATAAAATTTACTAATTTTTACATTGATAAATTCGAAACTAGAATAATTATTGATATTGATTTATCGAACATTAATTTATAAAAAATTTATTACATATGAAAGATAAATATTTCCTAAAAAAACACGACATTTTATATAGAGTGCTCACTCACGTACGATATTTCTATGGGCCACAATCTCGAGACTAGAGGACTTAATTCTAACACTTGGTGTTCGATATGTGATGTAGAGAAGGAAACAATTCATAATGTTAATTTTAGTTCCCCCAACAATATAAGTATGGTATTTTCGGAGTATCATGGGTCTAAGAATTTTTCCTAAACTATCGGTGTTTTCCAATTTTGTTACTTGTTTTGGAGAATACCAGATGATTTTAAGAAAAATAACTATATATCTATGGATTTGTTAGTATATTTCAAAAGCTAAAAGTGAAAACTTTTACTAGAATAAAAACCCTAATTGGATTTACATTTTAAAATTTGCTGATATACAAGCCACAGCTTAACTTGAAGATGACCATGGAGGATCCCACTTCAGTTCAAACAACACAAATTTGGGGATGTACAAGTTTTTAGTGTTGGATAGTAGCTCGTGGAAACAAGATGATTTTTTATGTATTAGAAATAATACAACGGTTAGTTATAACACGTATAATTGTGCCCAATTATGTTCAGAATTCACAGAGAAAGATAACTTAAACAAACTTAAAACCTATCACAAGTTACTAGACTAAAATTTAGAATCCTTGTAAAAAAGCATTGAATTAGAAGAAGAAGAACAGTAAAATTCTTAGAAAGTTATATTGATCTCTCAATTTGAGAAGAGAAGAGAGATAAGATCAAACTGAGATATGATCAAACAGTTTTGTAGGCATCGGTGCAAATTGATGAGAAAATGCTCTATAAATTATATCATCTGCATAGACTTCTTATAAGGGTAGCTTATTTCCATAAATATTTTTTTGTCAACAATAATTCATAATTTATCGATCTAGATTCTAAATGATAATATAGTAATCGGACTAACACAACCGCTAGAATATATGTCATGACTAAGATTTAGTTTATTAAACATGACAAAAAGTCGTGTTTAGTAAGTTAATGTAACTCTTGAGCCTAGGAGACGCTTGCTTCTTATAAGTTGTTATTGAACTTGAAGAAACTTATCAAACTACGAAATACTAAATTCGCAGTTTCTCTCTTTGAAAAGTTAGTATTGAGATTTGTAAGTTATGTCGATGAAACTCACTTTCTGGGATTACTATATTCTTACCATAATAGATTACATTTTATTCATTAAAATTATAAATTTCATACTATAAATCATGCTTGTATAAGTTCAAATTATATATTCATACGGATGAAAATGAACCGTCTTGGATCACACATTGAATTGACTTTGTGGCTACATCTAATTTAGAGAATGATATTAAACTGATTTGTATTATTGAAACTCATGAGAAAGCTATTTATACACAACTTCCAAAGACATAAGAAACAAACCTTATCGTATCAGGACATATCTTATATAATATGTATCGTATAATATTTAAATACATCATATTTACACTCTTTCTCAAGTTGGAGAATGTAAGTGTAAAATTCCCAACTTGACAGTAGAGTAAACTATTAAGTTTTTCATGAGCACAGGAGTTTGTAAGTATATCTGGTGGTTTTCCTCAGATGTAAAACTGGAGATTAACCAAAAAGGTGTGATATAAAGTAGTCAATAAATTTCTGGTAAGTGGTCATAATCATAGCAAATGTTGAGACGAATGTCTCCATCACTGTGTTGCAAAACACCTTGACCTGGAGAACCCTTCAAAATGGACCACATGAAGAGCAACCTCCTATCGTATTCCAACATAACTTGTCCATCTTGAGCACATGCCGCAACAGAGAAACGTTGCTTTAAATCTTCCCACATTTGATAAGAATCTTGAACAAACCTTATTGTTGACTTGACTATAGGCTCGATTGACGTGCGAATTCAGCCAATAATTATTCAATTGACCGATGGAATAAAGATTGGTGCTACCATCTTTGGTTTTTGGTCAATTAAATATGTAATTATCCTAAATTGGACCTAACCCAAACTAGGCCCAATATCCAGAATTTCTCTGTATACTTTGGATTGTATTGATGCCAAAGAGAGTTACATAGAAGAAAAAACATAATAAACAACAAAGAGACGACAATATTCGTTTATAATTCCAACAATACATTGATAAAAGATCACCCAAAGAATTCGCGTACAACTTATATTAAAGCTAGGCGGCTACAACTCTAAAGTTAAAACTCAAAAGACAACACTTAGCCTACATCTAAATATCTATTCAGATGATCCATTTAGATGGTCCATATGGATGATGTTCGTTTTTTCGGATATATTTGGATGATACATCTGAGTGGATCATTTGGATACATCTATGTTTGTAGGTGCATTTGGAAGATGCATCTGAATACATGTAATTTCATAAGATTATTATGATCTAAATTATATTTTAAATTAAAACGTTAATTTTTCGTGTTAATCTCGGATAAATATTTTTCACAGAAAATACCGAAAATCACGTTTGTCCCAAAACTCACACTTTTCCTGGAAAATCACATTCTTTATGGAAAACCACATTTTTCATGGAAAACCACATTTTTCATGGAAAATCGCATTTTCTTCGGAAAATCATGTTTTTCCCAGAAAATCACATTTTTCCCAGAAAATCAAAATTTTCCCAGAAAATCACGTTTTTCTCGGCAAATAACGTTTTCCCAGAAAATCACATTTTTCCAAGAAAATCATGTTTTTACTTGAAAATCCTGTTTTTCCCAAAAATCACATTTTCCCAAGAAAATCATGTTTTTACTGAAAATCATGTTTTTCCAAGAAAATCAAGTCGGAAAATCACATTTTTCCTTAAAAAACACAATTTTCCTGGAAAAACATGTTTTTACTAAAAATAATGTTTTTACTAAAAATAATGTTTTTTTCCTAGAAAATCACGTTTTTCCCTCGAAAAACCACGTTTTATCTTGAAAAACCACGTTTTATCCTAGAACATCACATTTTTCTTAAAAATCACATTTTCCTGGAAAATCACATTTTTCCTTGAAAATCATATTTTTCCTTCAAAATCACATTTTTTTGGAAAATCACATTTTTCCACACGTTTTTCTTTGAAAAACATGTTTTTACTGAAAATCAGATTTTCCTGAAAAATCACATTTTTCCTGAAAACCACGTTTTTCCTGAAAAATCACATTTTTCCTGAAAACCACGTTTTTCCTGTAAAACCACGTTTTTCTTGGAAAGTCACGTTTTTCCCGGAAAATCCTCTTTTTCCTGGAAAATCCTGTTTTTCCTGGAAAATCCTGTTTTCCCGAAAAATCATGTTTTTCCGAAAAATCATGTTTTTCCCTAAAAATCATGTTTTTCCCTAAAAATCATGTTTTTCCCGAAAAATCATGTTTTTCCCGGAAAATCATGTTTTCCCCGGATAATCATGTTTTTCCCGGATAATCATGTTTTTCTCAGAAAATCACGTTTGTTGCGGCAAATCACGTTTTCCTAGAAAATCACCTTTTTCCAAGAAAATCATGTTTTTACTGGAAAATTCTGTTTTTCTCAAAAATCACGTTTTTTCCTGGAAAATCAAGTTTTTTCTCGGCAAATCATGTTTTCCCTGAAATCACGTTTTCCTAGAAAATCACATTTTTCAAAGAAAAACGTGATTAAAAACTTGATTTTCCGGGAAAAACGTGATTTTTCGGGAAACGTGATTTTTCGGGAAAAACGTGATTTTACGAGAAAACGTGAGTTTTAAGGACAAAACGTGATTTTCCAGGATAAAATGTGATTTTTCAGGGATAAAACGTGATTTTTCTGGGATAAAACGTGATTTTTCGGGAAAACGTGATTTTTCGAGAAAACGTGATTTTCCGGGAAAAACATGACTTTTCCAGGATAAAACAGGATTTTCATGGACAAAACGTGATATGTCCGGGATAAAATGTGATTTCTGAGAAAAACGTGATTTTCCGGGAAAAACGTGATTTTCCTGAAAAAACGTGATATGTCCGGGATAAAATGTGATTTCCGGGAAAAACGTGATTTTCAGGGAAAAACGTGATTTTCCTGGAAAAAGGTGATTTTCCGAAAAAACTTGATTTTTCGGGAAAAACGTGATTTTCCTGGAAAACGTGATTTTCCTGGAAAACGTGATTTTCCTGGAAAAACGTGATTTTCCGGGAAAAACGTGATTTTCCGGGAAAAACGTGATTTTCCGGGAAAAACGTGATTTTCCGGTGAAAACGTGATTTTCCGGGGAAAACACGATTTTCATGGGAAAACCTGATTTTCCTGGAAAAACATGATTTTCATGGAAAAACGTGATTTTCCTGGAAAAACATGATTTTCATGGAAAAACGTGATTTTCCTGGAAAAACATGATTTTCATGGAAAAACGTGATTTTCCTGGAAAAACGTGATATTCCTGGAAAACGTGATATTTCGGGAAAACGGCATTTCCCCGGACAAAACGTGATTTTCCAGAATAAATGCGATTTTCTGGGATAAAACGTGATTTCCGAGATAAAACGTGATTTTTCTGGACAAAACGTGATTTTCCGGGATAAAACGTGATTTTCCGGACAAAACGTGATTTTCCGGGATAAAACATGATTTTTAAGGATAAAACGTGATTTGTCCAGGATAAAACGTGATTTTCCGGGGAAAACGTGATTTTTCGGGAAAAAACGTGATATTCCAGTAAACCCGTCATTTTCCGGGATAAAACGTGATTTTTGAATGAAAACATGATTTACTGGGAAAAATGTGATTTTTCGGCACAAAACGTGAGTTTCGAGATAAAACGTGTCTTTCTGAAATAAACATGTTTTTTAAATAAAAATATAAGTTTTTGAGATGCATCTAGATATATTTACAAAACTCATTGAGATATATCATTTCGTAGCCTCAATCAGATGGACCAAACCAGATAAACCATATGGATGAACAAACGAACAACACCTTGATCTTTTCTAAAATTGTTTATTCCCCTTCTCTGATAAAATTTTTGATTGTATTTATTTCAAAGAAACTTGCCTAATAAATTGTTGGATTGTCGATACTTGTGCAATCAACCAAATCGATAGAACAATATAACAGCTTAAATAAACCAACTTCTGAAAAAAGACTCAAATTTTAGCCAAATGCTCATTCGCCCACAATCAAGATATGTAACTCAGTGTTAAATTAATTACGAAAGTATCCGTATTATGCGCGGATTATGTTTTATATATATTATTAATATAAATTTTGTTATACAAAATATTTTAAACTTAAAATTTGACTATTGATACTTTTAATATCTATTTTTTAATAAATTTAATTTTATGATTCTAATATTTTTCATTTTTTCAAATAATAAATTAAATTTTATT
>OVAO01001099.1:0-16462 GCA_900406285.1 Biscutella auriculata
AGTAGCGCTTCACGGCTGGGTTAACTAATACACGTCAGCAAATTCTTACGTGGAGAGTGGCATTCCTATAAATACGTTTTTTGTCACAACGTAATAAAAAGGCACGCTGGGAATTTAAAAAATCGCAATAATAAAAAAAAGATTTGTATGGATCTAGTCATTTCGATTGAAATGTGTGCTATTTCAGTCAACTTCCCTTATAATAAATCATATTATTTCTATATAATGTGGTCTTATAATAATCACTTTTCTAATGGAAATGTTATATATTAAAATAAGATTTGGTAACCAAATGAATTGGTATAATAGAAGAACTTTAATTCTAAATTGTGAAATGATGGAAAATTATTGTGGAAAAGATAAGATTATGACATGCAATAAGAGTTTATGTCTTTGTAGACAAGATTATGTATCATTACAATAATAAACCAAGAGCTTATGTGGCACTCTTATAATGACTAAGTAATGACTTAAGAGAACATTTGTCATAATACATGAATGAGTAAGCTAATTGCATCAACATTTGTCATAATATCTATATTTTGATGGATGGTTGAGATTTAAAGAAGAATGTGGAATTGGATCCTCTCCTCACCTATAAATAGATGGCTTTGCTCCATCACAAAGTTATCACCAACTTAAGAAAACACAACAATAAAGAAAGGTTTATAGGGAGAGGAGAGAAACATCAATCTCCGGTTACGGATCAAAGTCACCTCCATAACCGTCCACGAATATTTCCGTAACAATCATGAATGAAGGTAACCCGTAAACCCTCTTAATAATCTATTATGTAATTAATTATATAGTGTAAAGATCTTAGAAATCATGTATCTCTTATGTATATATACAATCGATATTTACATACATAGAGAATTTATGCTTACATGTGGTATGAGAGCTTACGGTTATAGGTGTATAGTTAATCCGTTAACTATAATAGAATTATGTTGAAAGTAAAAGAATTTGCATGCGTATTATTGTAATTTTCGTAAATTTAAATTGATGCATGCAATTGAATGTTTTAATAATGATATTTTATTCATTATTTGTGTAGAAATAGTTAAGAAATTTAAGGATATACTATGCTGAAGATTAATTAGCATATAAGATCATTTTCATATAAAGATGCAAATTTATGGCTAAAAATGAGTTTTCTGAACGTAATTTGCAAAATGGAAACCTTTGGATTAAGTTTTGATATATTTTGTTATTATGTGTCACCCACAGGTAGACTTAGAACATGAACTATAATCAAACTTATAGAGTATTGTATATGTGAAGATTAAGGATATCCATAGATGACTTATTCTAGATAATTTTATACAATACTCATTAAATGTGAATACTATGAATTATGATGAAATTATGGTGACTATCCACAAGAGCATCATAGTTTCATGTCATATGTACTAACGTTTATGTGTTGTGTTTTGAAGTCTAATTAAAAAATTATTGTATCTCAAATTACAACATCATTTCCCGCTAACTTGTCATCTATGGTCTCAACTGTTTCAATCCTCAACGGAACCAACTTCTCAGAATAGAAAGAGAAAGTTGAGTTCACATTAGGAATACTAGACTTGGATTTAGCACTTCGTGAAGAAGAGCCAAATCCATTACTTGAAAGTAGTACTGAGGATGATGTGACTTTCCATCAAGCTTGGAAAAAATCGAGCAGATTAAGTGTTATGTTTTTAAGGATGACCATAACTAACAAAATCAAAACTTCACTTCTAATAGAAGATAAAGCGAAATCTTATCTAGAAAGATTAGAAGAACGGTTTAAGACTGCGGAAAAATCCCTTGCGGAAAAAATTATGGCAGATCTTACAACCATGAAGTATGACGAGGCAAGGTCTATGCATGAACATTGCATCAAAATGACCAACCTTGCGAAAAAATTAAAGAATTGAGGAATGAGTGTGGAAGATTCATTTCTTGTCCAATTTATCATAAACTCCCAACCTCCTCAGTATGGTCCATTTCAAATCAATTATAATGTAATTGATGAGAGATGGACTTCAAGTGAATTGACCAATAAATTGATACAAGAGGAGGCTAGGCTTGGCCGTGGAGGTTTTAAAATTGCCTATTATCTTGAAGGATTTGTACCTAAAGTTGGGAAAAGGCATCAAGTTAGCCATAAAAGAGCATCACCCAGAATGAATGATCAAACCAATGAGAAGGAAAAGGTAAAGAAAAATGAAAGATGTCACTTTTGTAAAAAGGTTGGACATTTTCAGAAAGATTACCATAAAAGAAGAGAATGGTTTGAAAAGAAAGGTAATCTTATGGGTTGCGTAAAGTTTTTCGAATCTAATATCACTAATTTTTCTTCTAAGACTTGGTGGATAGACAGCGGTGTTAATGTACATGTGACTAATGACATGCATGGATTCCTTACGATCCAGAACATAAAGTCAAGTGAAAAATACTTATTTATATTTATGGGAAGTCGAGACAAAGTGCATGTTGAAGCTATAGGCACTTATCACCTCATTTTAGATATTGGATTTTGTTTGGATTTACTCCAAATTCTTTATGTTCCATGTATTCCCCGTAACTTAGTTTCATTAAGTAAACTTGATGTATCTGGTTTTAAGTCGAATCAAGAAAATGATTGTTTTAATCTTTTCATGCTCTAAACGAACTGGTCCTAGAATATTAATTGATGGAATTTATATGTTAAAATTAGCTGATCAAAATTTTAAAACAAACATTTCCCTGCATACTGAAAGTATAACATGTACAAATAACTCATATTTCTCGTGGCATAAAAGACGGGGACATATATCTAATGAAAGAATTAAAAGATTGGTAAAAGACGGGATTATCCCCAATCTTGACTTTACCAATATTAAAGAGTGTGTACATTGCATTAAGGGAAAACAAACTAAACAAACTAAGAAAGGAGCCACGAGAAGTACACAACTTCTTGAAATCATACCTACAAATATTTGTGGACCTTTTGACGTTCCGAGTTTTTGAGGTGAAAGATATTCCATCACCTTTATTGATGATTATTCATGTTATGCATATGTCAATCTATTGCATGAAAAATCTCAATCGGTGGACGTTGTACAAACGTTCATCATTGGAGTGGAGAGACAATTAGAAAGAAAAGGAGAAATTCTTAGGTTGGATAGAGGTGGTGAATATTATGGCAGGTATGATGAAACAAGACACCATCCTGGACCTTTTGCCATACTTCTTCAAAAATTAGGAATTGTTGCTTAGTACACAACACTTGGATCTGCATGGTAGAATGGTGTAGCTGAAAGGCGTAATCGTACTTATATGAGAATGGTTAGATCCATGATGAGTGATGCTAACTTACTTATATCCTTGTGGATGGACGCAATACGTATTGCGGTCTATATCTTGAATAGGGTTCCAAGCAAAGCAATTCCAAAGACTCCCTTTGAATTGTGGAAAGGCTTGAAACCTAGTCTGAAACACCTTCAAGTTTGGGGATGTCCAACTGAAGCAAGGGTTTATAATCCACATGAAAGGAAATTAGATTTCAGAACGATCAATGGTTTCTTTATTGGTTACCCTTAGAAATCTAAAGGATATATGATTTGTTGTTCAAACCATAGTACGAGGATAATAGAAACCGGAAATGCCATATTTTATGAGAATGGTGAAATTAGTGGGAGTGATAAAGTTCAAGATGTAATCATTCAGTAAATGAGGATTGATAACCATTTTCCCTCAATTCCGGACGTTGGGAATCCTTTGATTGATGAATCATCGAGAAATGAGGAAACACGAATGAATGACCGTCCACTCCATGATGAAAACTTCATCAATAATGATCATAGACATGAAGCCCAACATGAATTAACATTAAGAAAATCAACTCATGAGAGAAGATAAACTATGTCTTATGATTATGTGTTTTATCAAGTGGAATCTAGAGAATGGGATATTAAAGATCCGGTTACGTTTTCACAAGCCTTGAAAGATGGTAATTTTAATAAATGGATTGGCGCCATGAAGGATGAAATAAAATATATGGCTGATAATGAAGTTTGGGACATCGTTAAATTACCTAAAGGACAGGAAGTAGTCAGGTGTAAGTGGGTCTTTAAGACCAAACTCGACTCTAATGGCAAATTTGAACGGTATAAAGTGAGACTTGTAGCCAAAGGTTTTAATCAGATAGAAGGCAATGATTATATTGAAACATTTTCTCCTGTGTCAAGAAAAGATTCACTCAGAATTATCATGGCATTAGTAGCTCATTATGATCTTGAGTTGCATCAAATTGATGTGAAAACCGCATTTCTTAATGGAGACTTGCAAGAAGAAGTCTATATGAGCCAACCTGAAGGTTTTATTAAGAAGGGACATGAAGACATGGTCTGCAAACTAAAGAAATCATTATATGGACTGAAACAAGCTTTGAGACAATGGTATTTGAAGTTTGATGAAACCATTACAGAATTTGGTTTCAAAGAAAACTTCGTGGATCCATGTACATACCTCAAAGTTAGTGGGAGTAAGTTCATATTTTTGGTTCTGTATGTTGATGATATCTTATTGGCCAGTAGCGATCTTGGTCTATTACATGAGACTAAGAGATATCTCTCAAAGAACTTTGAAATGAAAGATATGAATGAGGCAACATATGTGATTGGAATTGAAATATTTCGTGATAGATCACTTGGTATTGTGGGGTTGTCTCAGAAAGCATATATCGATAAAGTTCTTGAGAGATTTGGCATAATAACGTGTTCTTCTAATGTCGTTCCTATGTAGAAAGGTGACACACTTGACCTTAAGCAATGACCGCATATTCAAATGGTACGTAATGAAATAGAGAGATACCCTTATGCATCTCTTGCCGAGAGTTTGATGTATGTGCAAGTTTGCACAAGATCTGATATAAGCCATGCAGTCGGAATGTTGGGGAGATTTCAGAGTAATCCAGGACTGTCGCATTGGCAAGCTGCAAAGAAAGTTTTGAGATACCTGAAGGGAACAAGGAACTACATGCTGACGTGTAAGAAATCAACACATCCACAGATGGTTGGTTTCACAGACTCAGATTTTGGTGGATGTTATGATTCAAGGCACTACACTCTTGGCTATGTGTATCTCCTTTGTGGAGGTGTCATATCATGGAAAAGCCAAAAGTTGCAATTAATTTATACATCCACTATAGAAGTTGAGTATGTCGCATGTTATGAGGCTTCTATTCAAGGAACTTGGTTGCAGAATTATGTGTCTGAGTTTATGGCATTAAGCTTTGTAAGCCATTAACTCTTTACTGTGACAATCATGCCACAATCTTTTTTTCAAAGCATGATAGGATAAAGAAAGGATCCAAGCATATGGACATTAAGTACCTATCATTGAAGAAAGATGTTAAAAGAGGAAAGTTTATCATAGAACATATAGGCACTGAACTTATGGTCGCAAACATATTTACGAAAGCATTACCGCCCAAGACCTTTGAAAAGCATGCTAAAAGTATGGGTCTTGAGGATATCTCTTAAGGTTGATGTCTCATTATGTATAAGCCTATGTATGACAAAAAAATGAGCTCTTCATGACTTTCCACATCTTAAGTATTCTGTTTGCAATTTGCACACACATTATAGGTGTTTGGATTAAATATGACAGAATAAGTCTTTATAAGACATAAAAGAGACCATTGTGATAAACTTTCGCTTATGGTCAAACTTTGAAGGTAGTCAATGTTCTGGTACATGGAAGGGATCATGTTGCGGAATAATATGTGACCATTATGACTCGTATTAATTATTGGATTAGCGAAGACAATTATGATGACCAAATGAAGTGAAATTAAAGTATATCATATTAAGCCGACCTAATGATTCCTTAAGTGAAAAGTTTATAGATTATACTAACGACCAAGTGGGAGAATATAAGAAATATGATTATAATAATCATATTACTTCCACATAATGTGATCATCTAGTAATCATTTTTCTAATGGAAATGTTATAAATTAAAATAATATTTGGTAACCAAATGAATTTGTATAATAGAAGAAGTTTAATTCCAAATTATGAAATGATGGAAAATTATTGTGGACAAGATGAGGTGTCATTATGATGCATTAAAAGCTTATGTGTTTGTAGACAAGATTATGTGTCACTACAATAATGAACCAAGAGCTTATCACTCTTATAATGATAAGTAATGACTTAAGAGAATAGTTGTCATAATACATGAATGAGTAAGCTAATTGCATCAACACTTGTCATAATATCTCTACTTTAATAGATGATTTAAATTTAAAGAAGAATGTAGAATTGGGTCATCTTCTCACCTATAAATATATGTTTTTGGCTCCATCACAAATATATCACCAACTTAAGAAAACACAACATTAAAGAAAGAAATGTTTATAGGGAGAGGAGAGAAACACCGATCTCCGATTAAGGATCAAAGTCACATCCATAACCGTTCACAAATATTTCCTCAATAATCATAAACGGAGGTAACCCGTAAACTCTCTTAATAATCTATTATGTGATTAATTATATAGTTTAAAGATCTTATGGATCATGTATCTCTTATATATATATATATAATCGATATTTACATACATAGAAAATTATGCTTACATTTCAAACTAATCCAAACTTAAACTTAATTAACGTTTCATGTTTTTACAAATACATTAATAAAATTAATAGAATATATATTATAAATCTTATTAATAAATTAGATAATTGAATCATTTAGAATTTTTAACTAAGGAATTAATATATAATTAAGGTGTAAACAAAAAATTAATGAACAATTTCAGATGAAAAAGCATCACTTAATTAGAAAAAATATGTTTAGACATTAAACATTTGATTATTTTCAAGGGAAGTTAACAAAAATAACACACAACTTAGCACAAATGATTAGAACAATACAAATCTTTTTTTTATTACTGCGATTTTTTAAATGCCAAGTGTGCCCTTCTATTACGTTGTGAAAAATGACTGCCATTCGCGACGTAGGAATTCGCTGACGTGTATTAATAACGCAATCGTGAAGCTCTACTTGCAGCGATACAACTGAGTTACACGTCGCGGGCTATTCTAGTAATATTAAAACTTTTCTTATGACTTAAGTCAGCCGCTCATGACGGGTTACTTACATAAATCTGACTGATTTATGTGATCACGGTTAACTTACGTACACAAGTTACAAATGACTTATATATCGGTGGGATGAGTTATCGAAAACTCGATTGAGTTGTAGTTATAAAATGGCTGAGTTAATTTATAACGGTTGGTTTAATATCATCGTACGAATGAGTTATAAAACCCACGGTAGACCCACGGTTATTAACCGAACCGAAAACCGAACGGATATCCAAAAACTATCCGAAACAAAATAAAATATGCATAATACCGAATTGAACCGAACCAAATTATTTATTTTCGATCCAAAAATTGAATAACGGAACCGAAACCGAATGAAACCAAACCGATTTCAATACAAATGATCTAAAATATTTGAAAACTGAATATAGCAAACCGAAACCGAACCGAAACAAACCAAAATATTTGATTTTTTATTTTTAAGTGTATTTTCCTTAAATATTTCGGTTTAAACTGAACCGAAACCGAATGAAACCGAACCGAAACCAAACCAAAAATTTTTGGATCCCTATATGGATCTTAAAATCAATATCCGAAATAACGAAAACGAATGAAACCGAACCAACACCGAACGAATATCCGAATGCCCAAGACTAAGAGAAGGCCTGCTCAAAAATCAGAACCCGAAATCCGAATCCGAACATGACCCAAAAATACCACCCGAACCCGAACTCATGTTTTTGTTTATTTTTTTTATATTTTTTTATTTTTTTGAATGAAAACAATTTGAATTTTCGGGTTTATAAATACTTTGAGTACCTTTTTGTATTTTTTAATGAAAATAGTTAAAAAAACTGAACCTGAACTGACCCAAAATAATCCGATACTTTTCCGGAACCTATAAGTTTTACAAGATCTGAACCGAACCCGAATTATACCAAAACGAACCCGACTCGAAGTTTTTTAAAACCTGAATCGATCCTAAATCGTTGAGCCCAGAACCCAAATGGATCCTACTCAAACCCGAACAGGTACCCGAACGCCCATCCCTTTACTATAATAGCATTCACCTTGCGGCTGAGTTACTTTGTATTTCTGATTCAGTAGACTGAGTTATGTGTTAGTATGGCGGCTGACTTAATAGTCTTATTTGTATGGCGGCATAACCGTTATATATACAAGGTTTTATTTAGTAGTCATCTTCTCCATCTCTTAATCTTCTTCTTCATAACTATGGATAATGATATGATACGTACTGCTTCCGGTAAATGGGTTAAGAAAAACAGATATGTATTCGAACACGATGGTAGAGAATCTAAAGTTCTGTCAATTAATGTAGAAACAACATTCGACCACGATGATATTTCATTAAGAAAAGTCAACGGATGACAAAGGCTCGAAGGCCGATCGAACGATCTACAGAAGGCACAAACGCCAAAGCTCCATCGACCACTCAGCTCTAGTTGCAGCATCCTTAAATGCCTTGCAGCTTCTTCTTGCGATAGATCAGCCTCCAAATCTGACAAATTAAACTTTCGTTTCTTGACGGAAAGGTGTTTTTGTCAAGAAACAAAAGTTGAATTTGTCAGATTTGAAGTCTCATCTATCGAAAGAAGAAGTTGCTGGGCATTTAAGATGACCGAAGAAGTCTCTAGATGGATGACTGAAGAAGTCTCTGGATGTGGCAAAAACTACCGATGATCGAACTCTACGGCCCAACGGTCACTCTCTTGAAGCATAAATCGGAACAAGGACAAAACGGAAAGCTGGAGAGAAAGTCGAAGATGTCATTATCATACTCCATGAGAAAACCCTTCTGAAGTAGGGCGAGAAGCCAAAGAAAAGGCAAGAGAAAGATTCTTATGGAAGAAACGGTTCAGAATGAAAATTTCGTTTGATTACGACGAAGAAACGCAACTCCATTTAAAGTCGAAGAGGAAGAGGAAGAGAAAGAATATACATAGAAAGAGAAAAAAAACTAATGACTGGAATAATCTTATCTGTTGGATTGATTATAATCAAAGGCTGATTACATATCTTGTTCATGGCTGATATACTGATGTACAACTTTTCTAATACGGCTGACTAGGGGAATAACTTTGTCTCATACCTCAGCCAAGATGTAAATAATAACTAGATAACACACCCATTAAATATGAAATTTGAAATTACTTCGTTCCATGGTTTCTCGATGTTAGTGTTTAATCGGTCTCTTTACGTTACAACGGTAATGTAAAAAGACATCATTTCCTGGGTGATATGACATCATAACTACCTAATAGGACATCATAGCTGCATATACGAGTAGTATTCAATAATTACCTTAAATTTGAGTAACTTTATACGAGTTAGAATACATTTGATTAATAATGAATATGAATTAGTTGGCTTACACTAATGAAGAGTATATGTCATGTTCATGTGTATATATTACAAGTTTACTAAACGGCTGGAATACCGAAATGAAGAGAATGGGTCATGTACTCTCGCAGCAAACATCTCTCCTGCCATATCCACCCATATACGTTGAATACTTGCATTGTTTATCCCATAAAAAGGTACTCCAAGCGCCAAACATTCGATAAACTTCAACGAATACACCCTACAATCACCAACTTGATCGTTTTGTGGAATGTGTTGTTGGTCTATCCCCCTCCTCTGGAACCAAAACTATTTCTTGGCAGGTTTTCGTATGTTAGTCGGAACAAACTCGGACAGCAACCATGGGAGCATATGCAATAGCGGTCTAAATGCATATCTAACTCTTTGCTCACTCTCGGGTGTTAAATGTTTGATGATTGAATCGTAGACATCAATTCTCTCTTTTGACAGGTCAACGTGATACGTCACCGAATGATAGCCTGCAACAAGGAGTACCCCGTAGAGGTGGTCCACATCTCTCGCCCACATCTTATCCGCCTCTTGTCCTGCTGGTATCCTGCCGTTCACCAATTCTCGATACCCTTTGCTGAATTTGAAGGATTTAGGAACAACTTTAAATTGTTTGTAGTCGAGTATCCACATACCTTGGAACGTAGAATCAACGAACCCAATGCGCTCAGACCATAATGGGGTTGGGTCTTGATTGGACTTTATGATGAGGAGTTTAATATACACCGAAATATGCTGAAAAAAAGAGTTAAATATCATAATCCAGTCAATTGTAAAATCATTAAAAAAAAAGACATCGTTAAGGGTTTGGCTCCGTTTATACAGAGACATAGTTGACGACTAAATCAGCCGTCACCTAGCTTTCTTATGACAGTTGATTTAGGTGTACAATTACGGCTTATACGGCTATAATTATGGTTGAGTTGTAACTGTTGTTACGGCTACATTGCTTTCATTACAGTAACTACCGAAAACAAGAACAATAACATCGTAATCTTCCTAACGCGACATTCAGTTTCTTCAATCTTGCTATGAAAGTGTTTAAAAAGGTTAATCTCAACTTCTTCAATTCATTTCATATCTTCCTCCAAGGACTCTTTAACCTCTTTCATTTCCTCCTCGTACTTAGCCAATTTCTTGCTTATCATTTCCAATTCGTTATGAACTCCTTCATCAAGCCATTTAAAAACATGCTTAACATTCACCATATGCCAGATTCAAACAAGCTATAAGAATTGATAACAACATATCTAATATTCGATCAGAATTCGCAATTTTATTCAACCATACCCTCTGTTCGGCAGCAAAAGAGCACCGATAGAACCTCCGATACGGATTCATTTCCATTTCCGAGGTCCTCACAACAATTTCTTCGTCACACCAACATTGAGTAGGTACTCTGTACATCCGCGATGTCTGATCGCTATGGCTTGACATTGGAGCCTTCGACGAGATATTGGAATCGTCTGCAAATTCGCCAACCTTCGCGAACTCTCGGAGGTGTCAGACATATCTACTAGGCACCTATGAAGAAATCGATTAGTTTAAGATAATATAGAATATGGGTAAAATGATTTATTATAGGGCTTTTTAATTGGTAAGGGAGAAACTATTTTAGGGGAGAAGGTGCTTTTGGAGGGAAAACGAATTTGAAAGTTGATTTACGGATTATAAATTTGTTTCAAACAGCTGAATTCTATTAAATATGCATGAGTTCTGACTTAATAACGGCTGCTTTATGATTTAAAAATGTTGAGTTACGTTTGCTTACGACTGATTTATGGATTGATGATTTATTATTTATTGCCTAAGTTCATGTTTGATAAGGTTGATTTAATAATTAATAAAGGTTGATTTAGGGAGTTAAATTTAGCTAAAACGACTGATTAACGGTTATAATTTTTCTCTAACGGCTGATTTATGATGGATAATTTTTCTTCAACGTCTGATTTACGGTGTATTATTTTGCTCTAACGACTGAGTTACTTTTAATAGTGGCTCAGTTATGTATTAATTACGGTTGCATCGAGCAATCCCATGGAATTAGGGTTTTTGAAACATAGAGATAGCAAATGGTATTTCATTAAGACAAATCGACAGATTACAAAGGCTCGAAGGTTGATCGAACGATCTACATGTGAAGGCAAAAACGCCAAAGCATAAGTGGATAACAAGAAGTTGAAAAAAAAATTGAAGCAAGAAAAATATCAAGGAGATGCTCCGGGTAACAATATCGGCGAGAACTTACTGACTTAGCAAAAAATGTACGTTAAGTTTTGTTCTTCTACTAACGACAGCCGAAGTCCTGTGGAGGAGAAACCCGTGGATTGGTCGCGATGAAGCGTACTCTGACAGAATCTCCACGACCACCAATCCACGTCCTGACGGTCACTATATGTACGATTGCATCCACGTGGGTAAGGATACAATGACAAGTGACCGTCCATTGGGTAAAGATACAATGACAAGATGAGTGTACTCAAGCAGTATGTCCGGGATGTAATTATCAGACTCCATGAGAAAGTTCTTTTGAAAATAGGAGGAGAAGGCTAGAGAAAAGACATGGGAAGAAACGATTCAGAACGAGGATTTTGTTTGATTAAGACGAAGAAACGCATCTCCCTTTAAAGACGAAGAGTAAAAGAGGAAAGACAAAGAATGAGAGAAAAATAAATTAAAGACTCAAAGAATGTTATCGTTGGATTGATTACGATCAACGGCAACACAGAAACAAAGAAATTAAATATGATATTCACGGTTGTTTTACGAGTTAGCAAAATTTCTAATACGAGGGCTGACTTGTGGAATAACCTTGTCTCATACCTCAGCCAAGGTTTTTGAAGGATTGTTAAGGAAGCACGGGGTTAGACACAAGGTAGCAACGCCATATCACCCACAAACTAGTGGTCAAGTTGAGGTCTCCAGCCGATAAATAAAAGCCATACTTGAGAAGACGATTGATCCTACTAGGAAAGATTGGTCCACGAAACTAGATGATGCATTATGGGCTTATCAAACCCCTTTCAAAACCCCACTTGGTACCACTCAATTCCATATGTTATATGGGAAGGCATGCATCTCCCGGTCGAGCTCGAGTACAAAGCCCTATGGGCGTTTAAGTTACTTAATTTCAATGCGAAATCCGCCAAGGAAATGAGTGACATGAAACTCGAAGAGTTGGACGAGATACGGTTGGGAGCCTATGATAGCACACAGATCTACAAAGAAAAGACCAAGGCTTTTCATGACAAGAAGATTCTTCACAAAGTCTTCAAGGAGGGTGATTTCGTCTTGCTTTTCAACTCTCGCCTCAAACTCTTCCCGGGGAAACTCAAATCTCGTTGATCGGGCCCATTCACGGTTAAGGAAACTAGACCCTATGGAGCGGTAGTCCTTTGGAACAAGGAAGGGGGTGAGTTTTTTGTCAACGGTCAACGCCTCAAGCTCTACATGGCAACCGAAAGCTCGTCAAAGGGGGAAACCTTCTCCCTCTCCAATCCTCCTCAAACTCGTTAACTTCAGGTATCCTTTTTGTATATATTCATGTTTGCCTTTTTCCTTTTTATTTGTAGTTTTCCGTTTCGGTTCTTCTTCTAAATTTGAGTATCACCGAGACGGTGTCATTTAAGTTTGGGGGAGGAACCACCCTATGGCCTAATCTTGTTTGTCATTTTGTTTCTTCTTATCATCTTGCTTGTTTTTCTTTTGTCCTATTTTGTGCATAATCGAGTCTCATGTAGTTAAGAATTCGATTTTCAATTGCCAATGCGTTTGAAAACCTAGGCCATCGATCTCAATTTGAGTAGTCTCGAAGCGTCTTGAAGTCTAAGTCCTAGACCATGATGCTTAAAAAGCTTTGTCTTTAGTATTGAAACTTGCTAGACTAACGTTGCTTTCATGAATTATTGGAGTTTTAATTTGAACTTATAATTAGCATGATCTTTCAACTTCTTGTGCTTTGTGGCTTTCTAACATTTTCATGCAAGCCTGGGGCAATGAAACCAAACACTTAAGCCCGACTTGGTCGTTCTCATCTTAAGGACGATTCCCCTCTCACCCGCTACTACCTTGGCCTAAACACTTGTGAGTTCATTCTTATTTAGTGTTGATGATTTTGTAAAATCTTGCAAGATTTTGAGTGGCAATTAAAGCATCCATCCGGGTAGTTAGGTAGAATAGGCTTGGAACGAAAAAGCAAAATGTTTGGGTATATCTAAGACTTGAGATCACTCGGTTCAAGGGTAGCTTAAGTAATTCTTGTCTATTGAGATGGGTTGTTTAGGAAAAAGAAAATGAAAAGAGAAGTTTGGTATACGGGAAAGAAGAAGAAAAACACCAAGAAATAAGAAAAAGAGAATCAAATTGTCTTGACTCAAGGAAAAAGAAAATGAAAAGAAAGCTATCACCAAGAGGAAAGTTTTAAAAGAAACTAGTTGATCAATGAGATGTCTTGGGTAGATAGTTGCAAAAAAAAAAAAAATGAAAAGAGTCATGGTTTAAAAAGAAAGAAAATATCTCTTGAAAAGAAATTCAAAACTTGGTGGGATTTTGAAAGAAAAGCGGGTAGATTAAGATTGAGGTATTGGGTGTAGATGGATGCTTTATAGGACATGCCCCATTGCTCTTAATCTTTCTTGCTTTTACTATGATTTATTCACTCTGCGAGAGAAATCGCATTACAAACAACCTCATGCCGTGTGGAACCTTTCTCTTTATCATGGAATCCCCATTTTACTGAACCAAATGAAGCCTTGTGTTGTTTTTTTTATCATGTTTCATGCTCTATTATGAATGAATGTAGGAAATCAACTTAGAATGGTTGAGTAGATTGCTAGAGCTTAGTAATAAGAGAGGATTGCGAATTGGCTTAGATGATGAGATAAGTAGTCGTGCTTAATTGAAAGCGCACTGTCCTTTGGTTTTTGATTTGTTTGGTTTTCATTTTTCAAACCTCTCTTCTTCACTTGGAATTTGTTTTGCTTCAGGGCAAGCAAATGATAAATTTGGGGGAGTTGATATCTTGTGTTTTTGACCGGTCTTAGGATTAGTTTTCATTCGTTTTTATTCGGTTTTAGCTTGCATTTAGAGTCTTTCTAGGTCATATTCCATTTCATTTGCATATTTCAGGATTGAAGCAACCTCAGGGCAAAATGTGAATCGAATGGAGGATCACATGCAAATCGAGCCAAATGTTGTCATATCCTGCGAAGCATCCCGGTCTGGGAATCTCATAGTCTCGGTCCACCCAGCCCGGGACATCTTCTCTCTACTTCCAAAACCACGTCCCGACCAAGGTCCCGGTCTGGCATTGCCCGGGATGGTCCTCTGCCCCTAACAATAAACGGTCATCCCGGAGTAACCATCCCGGTCTGGAGGCTCCACCCAGCCCGGGCCGCTTCCTAGGATGTATCCCGGTTAGTCCAACCCGGGATAGGCCGAGATAGGAGACGTTCTAGAACGTCGTCCCGGACTAGGCAACCGATGCATCCCGGTCTGCTAGCCCGGGACGATCCCTCGCGACACATTAAATACCCCAACCCCCAACCAACTTTCTCTCATGTTATTTTTCTCCTTAGTTTCTATTTTTCTTTTGTTGTGGATCTTTTGTTATTATGGTTAAAATTTGATTCTAACTAGATTATTTATCTAATGCTCACTTCCATTATGATTACTCTTTGTTTGATTTGTGTTGGATTTATGATTTGTGAGTAGTTAATCCTAAGTGGATGGATTAGGTAGATTAGGATGGTTTAGTGCTTAGATATACTACTTAGGGCCGGTAATCAACCTATCTTCACTTAATTGACGATCTTAATGCTAGAAGAGAAGTAATTAATCAATTCTAGAACCTAGGCATTTCTCGCCCGGAAGGTGTTCGATGAATTACCCGAATGAACCTTTTGAGTGCTATTTGAAGTCTAACCAAGGGATTTTGCTAGGATCATATAGTGATTGCATGGACTAGGGTTTAATACTTGCCAATTCATTCATTTATTCAAGGGATTGATACTTGTATGTTTTGGTAAAGGGTATATTTACCAAGGGATTGGACTTATCTAAATCGGATAGCTCCTAGATCAAGGATGAGCATTTAAATGTTGTTAAATGAGTAGTATGTGTAAGAAGTATACCACCCGAGTCAATAACCTCAATCCATCCGCTTAGTTTCTCTTTATTTCTCTTTAAACAGTTTCGTTGACCCTTAGTTGACTTAATCTTCTCAATGCAATTTGGTAATTCTAGTAGACTTGTTTGGTGACAAAACAACTTCTATTATCTTCCTAGACTTAGTATTCTTCTCTATAGAATTACTGTGTGATCAAAACTCCGAGATTGGTTCGATATTTCCCGGATACTTGTATCCACTGATGAGTGTGGACTTTAACGATTTTACCCCTCGATTTTCACCTGTTTTGCATTAGTTTATGATGCATTTTAGAGACTTTAGGGTGCAATCGCATAGTTTCCACCATTTCAGGTGCAAAGAAGGCAAAGAGCATGAATCGAGCAATTATAGGCGTTTTAAGAGCAAAGATCGACTAAGTCCCAAAGAATCACTACCGCCAGTCTAAGCCGCCGGTCAGACCCGACCGGCGGAGATCAACCAGACGAAACTGGGAGATGACCGCCGGTCATGGCCACCGATCTGTGCACCGACCGGCGTGACTCGACCACGCCCGAATCAAAGACGACCTCCGGTCACTCGTGCCGGTGAGCGCAAACCGGTGGAGTACGGACAGGAGCCCCTGGTGGAAGACCGTCGGTCACCTCCACTGGTGTGCACTGACCGGCGGAGACCTCCGAAGAGCAGAATATTCCTTGGAATATTCCATTTTCTTACCCTAAATTTGGTTCACTATAAATAGAACCTAGACTAAAACCCCTATTTTATTCTTCTTCTTCTTCTAGCCTCCTTTTTCATATTTTTTCTCTCTTTTTAGTTTTGGGAAGTTGACTGAAATAGCACACATTTCAATCGAAATGACTAGATC
>OVAO01001100.1:2153-16462 GCA_900406285.1 Biscutella auriculata
GGTTGGGTGGCCTACACGACGTCATTCAAGGAGCTTCCTGTCGTGTCTCCTGGCTATGGGTATCTCTTCTCTCTGTGTGCTACTCATACTTGGGAGTTTTTTATTGGTTTCATCTCACGACCATGCTTGTTATCATTTGAGTTGCTTCCCACAGTCGTCTCAATCACGTTGTGATACCTCTAGGGTTCTCTTCTGGCTTTCTTGGGAGTGTTCCAACTTGTCTTTTAACAACATTCACTTTTTGTGCTAGTTGAGGGTCCATATTCTTCATGTGGGATGCCATATACTCGTACGTCCCATTCAAGTCAGCATATACTCATCAATCTTGGCATGCATGTCCTTTTCGTGTTGCTTCTGGGAGTCTAATAGTTGGTACATCAAGCCCTTGAGGTCCTCGGAGTTTGAGGAGCTTGGTTGTTGACCAAAGTTCCCTTGGATGTTCGGATTGTTGGGTGTGAAAGCCGGTTTGCTCTAGTACTAGTATTGCCCTCTTGGCATGAATCCTTGAGCATTCTTGTTCTGGTACTGGCCTCCTTGGTTTTGCTGATAGACTTTGTCACTTGGATTATCAACATTAGGGTTTCTATAATAAAGATGGTTGAAGTTACCCTTGAAGTTGTTGATGAATCCTAAATTATAGTTGTTTTTTCTTTGAATATAATAGACCTCTTCTTCTTCGTTATCTACTAGTGCATCGCCTAAAAACTCTTCTCTCCTTGGTATCTACTGTCATTCTATTTTACCCTAGACAGCTAAATCCGGAAGTGTACATATAGTCACTATAATACTTAGGGATCGAATCCACATAGACTAAAATGCTAACACGAAGAGACATGCAAGACTAGGAATGGCTAAGACACAAGTGAGAGAAAGTTTGTTTGTAACTAGCAATGCTGAAAATCAGAAATAGTAAATAAGGTAAATAATGGTGATAATTTAGATAAGCATGCAGTCAAACCTAGGGAATTCTAAAAGGGGTTTTAACAGGAATCACTCAGATATATGGTTAAGAAAAGAACTTAGGATCTATGAACATAACTTAGATTTCTGGATTAACTCGTCACACACCCGTTATTCGTCTCTCAATACCAGACTCGAGTGATAGCTAATAAAAAATATAATCTATGTCCCCTTTACTAAACATCTATAAATAGGTCCACCCTGGGGTCTCAAGTGTGAACCTACGCTTAACCGAGTCCTTCAGGTACTAGCAACATCACTAATGCTAGCCCCAAGAACCTAGAAATCCTGGTAGTCCAATTGAATTGTTATCCTATCGAACTAGATAGTCTCGGTTAAACAAGATTTAGTAGAGGTTTACTAGACTAATCGCTATGCTTGTCAGGTAGAATCGATCAAGTTCATACTTCCTTAGTTATTGAATTGGGTGATCCAGATTAGTGCTTGTCAGGCTTGGATCATCCTAAGCCTTAGCTCTAATTTTGAATCCATGCTACAATTCAACTACGAAGGAAGGATCCGTATTGTTTCCTTTTCTCTAAACCTAATCAAACATAAATCCTAGCTTAACCTTCTAGGGGAAACCCTAGATCCAACCTATTATACTACTCAAACATGGTAGATGCAATCAAAGAATTCATAACTGAAAGCATTAAACAAAAGCTGAAACAGAATAAATCACAAGGGTTCAAGATACAAAGTTGTCAATTCAGATCTATCTCCCTAAGCAAATCTAACTCAAAAACCCTAATTGCATAAAACAGTAAATAAAATAACTAAGTAAAAGCTGTCAAAATGTCTTCTCAAATTCGTGTCTCTNTCTCTGGTGCTTTTATAGTGTCGTGATGTCATTAGGGTAGAAAGTGGGCACGAACTTCAAAACTCAAAATTAGGTAAACCCTCATTATGGTTCAATCGAATCGAAGGGTGGCTCGATCGAACCTTTTGTGTTCTTGTCTTCGAATCATGGTCTTTGCGCTCTGGATCGAACAACCTCGTTTTGAATCTGGTTCGATCGAACCAAATATAGTTCGATCGAATTGGGTCCCATCTTCAGTTGATCTTGCATATTGCGGATCGAATCCAATGGTTCGATCGAACTTAAGCTCGGACATATATGAGTTTTTTCAAACCTCTTTGCAAATGAGTCCAAGAGCTTAGTTTCCTTAGATTTCTACTCCAGACCTGTGAAACCATGAAATGAGATGAAAAGACTCCAAAACAAGTTAATAACTCATTAAGGAGTTCATAATCATACTAAAAGGCAAATCATAAACTCATAAAATCATGACTATCAATATCTCCTCCACATCATTGCAAAACTGAACCAATTTAGATCCTCTTGAGAGTTGGCTTTGAAGTTGATCTATCTGGGAATTGAGTTCTTGAATCTTCCTAGTCTCAACATGAGAGCTAGTTCCTCTGGTTGTTCGTTTATACTCCGGAATATGGTTGTTGTTGCTGGTTACGAGGTTCTCAATAAGAGCGTAAGCATCTTCGATTGACTTGGTCATGAAGTTACCATTGTTAGCCCTGTCTAGAGAAAGCATGTATTGATTGTCAATGCCTCGATAAAACGTGTTGAGCAGATTGGCGTGGGCAAAGCCATGGTGCAGGCAATCCCTTAGGTACTCCTTAAATCGTTCCCAAGACTCAATGAATGACTCAACCAGTCTATGGTGGAAACTCATGATCTTATTCCAAAGAAGGTTAGATCTAGCATTTGTATAGAATTTCCAAGGAGCGCGACTCTTACCTCGACCTAAGTAGTGAGTGAGTTGGGTGGTAATGAATTGAGCTATCTATGTGCCTTATCAGCAAGGGAGAAAGCAAAGGTCCTTAGCTTTCAAAAGTCGGTTGGTACTCCATTGGATAGAGTCGTTAAACAAACTTCCTCAAATGTTTCTATGTTATCCATTGGGTGCTCTTGAGGTTAACCATGAAATTGGTTTTGTTTGACCAATGTGATGATCCGAGGCTTGATCTCATATTTATGTCTATGGATAGTAGGGGGAGCAATGGCTAACCTATTCGTGAAAAGTGCATCAAGGGCGTTGAATTCGCCTAGGTAGTGAAATAGTCAAGCCTTGGTTCTCTTCTAGGTCATGGAATGTCTGGAAAAGGCCTAGGTCATCTAAAATGGTTGAAATACTCCATCAGATTGTACTAAACGGCTTGGATTGGTACGGGAGATTCATGTCATGGTCGATGGTCGGGGGCTTCATCAGGTCGCCATGGTCGGTTAAGGGCATAATCGGCGTGGACCTGGTGCGGTAAAGGTCAAAGTGGTCAACAAGGGAGGAAGAGACGTACCTCGGGTAGTCTGGTCGATAATTCAGATTAGTCGGGTCGATGACACGTACCAGAAGCTCCATCGGTACGATCTAATGGTCCATTGGGTGCATAGTTTGGGTGGTGTGGTCCATTGGGTTGATAACGTGTGTTAGGCTATGCATCGGTATGGTTAGATGTGTTATTAGGAAAGGTCCCGGGATAAATCGGGTTAGTCGGGTGCTCCATCGGACGGATAGGTCGATCGGTTCAACCTATCGGGTGGTATAGTAGGATGGTCGATTGCACGGGCGTTCGGAAAGGTCCGAAATGGTCGGGTGCTTCGTTGAGTCGGTTCTCGGGAGCATCATATCAGTCAGGTGGATCAGTCGGTGCATCGGGTGGTGCTGCTACATCGGTACATCAGATACGATCATTAGGTCAGACTGGTGGATCAGTCAGTCCTGGTACATGTCCTGGTGCATTGATGCACCGAGATAGACCGATAGGTGGTCGGTGGTTTGCGGAACGCAGATAAGAGAGCTCGATCTTGGGTCGTCAACTAATGTGCATTGATACATGTTGTTGGTGCGGGAGCTCGTCTAGTCAGATGCTCGGTCGCATAGTCGGTACAATGGAAGGTTGGATGAGTACAATTGGACTACTGGTACATGTCAGTACGTACTCATGCTTCAGAGTGGTCGTTCCGATAAGGGGCGGTACATGAGGTCGTTTGGTCTGGTTCATGGGATTAGTATGTGGTGGCACATGCTACTGGGTCGTCGCCTGTGGTACGTGCATAATTGTCGACATGCGTGTACTGGATAGTACCGACTGAGAGTGCGGTAAGTTCCGATACGTACTGATTTTCCCCGGGACGGTCTATTTGGTGCATATCCACTAGTTGTGCACCTTGGAATGGCTCGCATGATGCATGCCTGAGTGAGGTTGACTTGCTCTGGGATAGGTGAGGTCATGATCTTGGTCCCGGGACTTGTCATGGCTCAGACCAGTACGGTTGGTGTGGGCTCTGGTACGCTCGACGATACGCATAGGTGGTCACCTTGGGTTTTGAACGTTTTCCTCATTAGTTTGTGTACCTTGGCTCATATGTGGCCTTCCTTGAACTAGTTTAGTGTCTTGAGAAGTCATATGGTCCATGGTTCGATCGGTGTCCATCCTAGCTAAGTGTTTTTTTTCCAGGTTGTCTCTTTTTGAAGCTTCATGAGTTCTTGATTATCTAGGCTCATGAGTTCTTTGATCATTAACACTAGTCATAGGTTTTAATTAACATTTTCCTCGTTACCACAATGGATGCATGTGCACAACAATGTCAGTTGAGTACTTAGAGATCGAATCCACAAAGAAGTCTAGTGCTTTGAGTCTAAACGTGTTTAGAGCCAAGTTGATTAGGGTTTTGGGTTTTTGTTTGTTTAAGACAACGACTAAGAAAATAAGGAAATAAGCAATCAAGGAAACAAAGCAAGAAAATGAAACAATGCAAATTCAAATAAAAAACTTTATAAATCTAAACGTTAGGTCTTTAGGAGAGTCCATTCTTGAATCCCATCTAGTTGATTCGGTTTAAGAGTGACATGAATGTACCATCTCGAGCTCGACAATGGTTGCTTAGCCCTACCTACTCTTGTGGTGTATTAGGAACCTTAGCCACATGGCCGTAAAAACCAAGGGCGATCAGATTCCTTCCCTCGGTGGCCATAATAGCATTATTATGGGACTGAGTCGATATGCTCACAACTAAGAGACCCTTAAGGGAAATCTAGGCATGAGATTTTTTCCTATGCAAAGTTCCTCTTGGTTGCTCTCACAACAAATGGTTCAAGTATTTTCATGAGATTTTGCTCCTATGAGATGTCCCTTGGGTCATTGGCTAGATGATCAAGCCTAGCCAAGCACTACGTGCGGGTTGAGAGAAGAGTCCTATGCAACACTCTTGTGACCGAACCTACTCATGTCTAAATCACGGTTTTCTTGAAGCAAACTCTCTAGAACCAACTACCTACTACACACATATGAATACTATTGAGATAAACATGTGTGGTAGGGTTTATGAACAAAGAATAAAAATGATTTTTATTACAAGTAGAGAGTAGTTTTGTGTGAAAGAGTCACGAGTTAAGATAGATTCAAGAAAGCTTGGCTTGACATTTGTATTGACCTTATGGATCTCTCAACTACAAAACTAAACCCTAAGAGACTTGAGGTTTTATGAGAAAACAGAAAGCTAAAGATGAACAACAAGCAAAATAGAAAGTAACTCACAGAAATACGCATTGCATGATGGTCGTGTCTTATTAGGAACTTGTGCATTATTCCGTTTTGAGCTTTGTTTTACTGGTTTTAGCACATTTATACTCAAATCACTCATTTTTCCCCAAAACCTATAAACTTATGAAAGCACCTAAAGAAATTCAATGTCAAATCAATAATATCACCAAACCCATCAGTAATCTAGGCTAGATGAGAGTAATTTACACTCTCATCACAAAATTTATTTGATTTTGTGAACTATTATCCACTAAATGAGCATAATTTCCAAAAATATAAATTCTATTGTTTTACAAATTCTCACAATTTTTGTGGTATATTATCCACCAATCACCATAATCTTTAAAAATACCAAATTCTATCGATATCCAAAATCTTTCAATTTTATGAACCACTGTCCACTAAATTAACACAATTTATAAAATATTATCCATAAAAAAAATTCAATAAATAAAAAATTCTACGTTATACAAAATATATTATTTTTGGTTATTATGCATTAAATCAACATGATTTTCTAAAATACAAATTATAACGTTTTACAAAATCTCTTAGTTTTATGGATTTTTATTCACCAAATAAACATAATTATTCGAAATATGAGATTCTAGCGTTTTACAGAATCCCTAAGTTTTTGTTGATTATTATCCATGAAATTAACATAATTTCTCAAAATACAATATTCTAGTGTTTCATAAAATCTCCCAATTTTCTCAAAATACAAAATATTTTAGGTTTGTGGACTACTATTGGCTATTGGAACAATCGTTGATATGGCACTAAACTGAAAATTGCTTACTGAAATGCAACCATTTTTAATACAATTTAAAAAAAGGAATAATGGTGAAATACGAAACTTTCCAAGCAAAAGTTAAAAATTACAGAGCAAAACATGGGTGAACCTAGTAACCCACCCATTAAAACCAGAAACAGACCTAATTGCATAAATTAAACTCGATTTCATCTATTAAACTCGATTGCATCAATTTGGAGCACAATTTGGACCCAATTATTTGAAATTATGAGTTTGTCACAAACCCTAGAAAACTAGACAACTCAAATTTAGATCAGTTTTAGTTGTTCTTGGCTTTCCTCGTTCAATGGATCTAAAATTTGTCCCCGCAACCGAGATTGGTTAAGACAAGAGGATGAGCAGTTCCACATATACAAGAAATCGCCCCAATCACTCAAGACGAAATCGCCCGAACTGTTCAAGAAGAAGTCGCTAAAATCTTAGAAGAATACTGTCAAAATGATGATGAAGCTATTGAGACAGATAAATCGAGAGAAAGAGATGAAGAATCCAATGAAATCGGTCAAACTGTTGAAGGAGTTACTCGTAGTGGGGAAGAAGTCATTGAAACCGGAGTAGAAGCCGATTTAACTGAAGAAGTCGCTCTCATTGATGTTCCAATTGATGATACTCCATAGAACATGATATGTTGTTCGATTGATCGTTGATAGAATTGTAAGAATTTTGTGTGAATTGTGTTATTAAAACGATTAGATTTTAAGATAACTAGGCTAGCAGAGCAAACTATTAGAGTGTAGGATAATGGAAAACTACTGGAAATGATTGTATTTGCAAGATGGTGATTTTATGTGGATGGAACCAACAAATTTTTACTTCGGTCCAGAGTAGTACATGAAGTACTGCAAAATTGGATCGAGGTGTCACATTCGACACACTATTCAAGTGATAAAAGATGAAGGGCTGCAAGAGAGGTTCACAACCAATCCCTAGTTTCGACATATTTTCCACATGCCGGAGGAGCTGAACATAAAGCTCATGGGCATGTGGATGTTGTTTCTTCACCTAGCTAGGACCGATTGTAATGATGTTATGTAGTTTGTGGTGAATGGAGTCCCTGTGCGGTACTCCATTAGAGAACATGGATTGTTGTCTTAGCTTGAATTGCCACCAATATCCGAGCAACTACATAGAGTTGAAAGCTAGGGAAAAAGTAGATTATAGTTTCGTGTTGAGGGTTTTTAAGAGGAAAAACGATGTCAAATGTGGTAGAGGAACTCCGGACCTTGAGGAACGGGACAAAAAGGAAGAAGATGACTGTCTTGTTATTCTTATGCAAGGTTATTAAGGCAAAATTTAAGTTGGCGACATCCATAGTCCCATTCTTGCTTAAGGTCGTCGATAATTTGGAACTGTGTAGAACTTTCTCATGGGGAAGATACATATTCCAAAACCTGTTGGCGAAGGTGAAGAGTATTGATAAGAAGTTCAAGCAAGGGGTGATGAAAAAGGCTAACTCCTGGACTTTTTTGGTTTTATTCTTCCTCTCGAGGTATTTTAAACTGTTAATGTCTGAAGTGACTATTTTGAGTTCAGTTTTTGATAAGAACTTGTTTTGGTTTTCATCTGAACCGTAAGTTTTTTCATTTGAGTGTGTTCCTGTCCTTGGAAGCAAATTCTACAAACGCGAGGCAAATCAGTATTGTCCGAGACTATGTCAACATCGGTTCGTGGAGAGCAACATGAAGGGATATCCACTCGATGACATCAAACTGGAACTTGGATGAATGAAGGATATCATCAGCATCCTAGAGCCTGACATTTATGAGAGAGAGCTTATGAAGCGCATCATGGAGCCCAACTCCGAAGGAGTCGAACATATTATTGATGCTATGGTACGTGGATGGGTGGATCATCTCGTTGTTAGGGGCGAAAAGATATGGTGGAAATACCTGTACGACAAGGATTTTTCGGTCAGAGGCATAACACAAGATGTATATGTTGGAGCTGCCTCTTCTAGTCATGTACGAGAAGGTGATAATGTAGGAGGAGATCCTGGTACCAGTGCCACGACCGCAGGGTTGGTGCATATGTCTGTCGAGATCGTGAAAGATGTAACTGCATTGAGTGAGAAGGTGGATGGGAAGTTCGAGTCAGTGTTCCAAAAGCTTGTAGATCGTCACCTCCGATTGCAAGACTATGAGAGCTTTGTGAGAGAGGGGCGGGTGCGAATTGTACCATACAGTAAGGGAGGAGCCCTCAGTTTCAGTAGGTTTAGTGCACCATCCCCATACGGAGTTGATCACGAATCGGAGGAGACCCACCCCCTAAAAAAGAGGACAGAGACTTAAAAAAGCTCAAGTCTAAAGCGGAAATAGTATGAAATGAAATTGTTCTGAATTTTATGTTATGTGATGAAATTTGAATGTTTTGTTATGAACTTTTGTTATGAATATTTTGAATGTTTTGTTATGAACTTTTGTTATGAATATTTTGAATGTTTTGTTATGAAGTTTTGTTCTGAATGTTATATTTTGAAATGCATGGAAATTTAGACAGAACTTACGTAATGCATATAAATTTAGACAACTAGACAACTATTGAAATGCATGGAAAATTAGACAACTTATGAAATGCATGGAAATTTAGTCTTTCATTTCCGTAATGATGATACAAAACGTGTACAACTAAACAACTATTTTCATCTATAATGAAGGGATGCAAGTGATGTCATTGTGCTAGTTGGCGTCTATACCGGACAACTAGACAATTAATGAAGGTTTGCAAGTGATGTCTTTGTGTTAGTTGGCGTGATTCAAGATACGTTAATGATACACAACGTGTAAAAATATACGTTTTAAATTATTTTAAAATTAGAACTAATTTAAACAAAAGTTATGATTAATTAACAGGAATAAACAAGTCTTAAAAGAAAAGAGTTCAAGAAAGGTCTAAATATCAACAACTGGACTACTATATTTAATTGAAATATTAATAAAGAAGTTCTAAAATAAAATAGTTCAAGAAATATCTAAACAGAAATTAAACAATTCAAGATATACTAGGGATTAATCAAGGGATCACATTCTATGATCAAATTCTCGAGGATTGTTGGAGAGGAGAAGAAATAGTTCCCAGTACCAGAAGGTTTAACATACATGACGCTCCGGACCAGCGACGTGCAATGTCTCCCCCCAATCATACGTTACCCTTAAAAAAGCTAAGTATCGGTGATGTTTTCACATTCGCAAGGGTCATGCACATATCCAGCTAAGAGCTCCATCGCCGTAAGTCCACTTCTACAAACAAAGAGACTCCAAATCCTGTCCTCATGCGTTGTACCTCCCAAATCCTCATCCTCATGCACTGCACCTCTCGAATCCTCTCTGATACCCTCGGTCGCATAACGCTAGCAAAAAACTCATAACCTTCTCTTTTTCGTTCTCCACCTACATAGATAAGTAATAACCCAACAATATATTGTGCTCTAAGAGAACCTCTATTACTAGTGCGGGTTAATTGAACCAATCTTTTTGCTCGTTTTTGTTCCCTTCTTCTTGCATCAAAGTAATGGCATAATCCTTTGCGGTACAAAACTTCAGCATTTCCATTCTTTCTAAGTTTTTTCATAAACCGCTTATATTATCCTTCGGCTGCAAGACCATTAACCCAATGATAAAACAGAAGTTCCTCCAAAGAACATACGCCCAAAACTTTTTTAGATTCAAACGGCACATTACGCCGTACAAACCATACCTAGACTTAATGTATCATGTATTGATGCTTTGGAGACACGAACTCTGATATCATTGAGAAGGTGGTCAGGTAAATCCAGGATATTTGTTCTTGTCATCTTCAACTATATTTTCCACTCTCTTTACGTACTATAAATTCCTTTTGTCTCTTTGTTTTTCTTTCTTGAAGAAGACAACTTAATAAAGAGAAAGGAAGAGGTTCAGTTGGGTTTAATGACTCTGCAGTTAATGAAAATGAGGGTAATTTAATTGATGTGACACAAAACTCAACTACTACGTTCGACTGAGTTATACTGGATAGTGTTAAGTTCTCATGGATCATTTGCCAAATGGGCTTTTTAAAAATTATATACCAGAGTTCAGACATACATAATACGACCATATAATATGAAAAACGACAGTTGTACTACAGGACAACCAGAAAACTTAGGACAACTAAAATCTCGTAACTAGAATAACAAGCAAAACGACAATTGCAACACCTAAGAACATCCTCTCCACATGGGGTTTCTTCTTGTTCTTCAACAATAGATTTGCAATGGTGTCATGAACGATCTATCCACATTTGAGTTGCACCATTTCATCTTTCAACTTCGTGTTTTCCTCTACGAGGTCTTGGATTTTGTCGTTTTTTCATCTATGATTTGGATTTCTTCTTGTGCAGCATCATCCCACCACTTAACAATATGATTTTCACCACACTCTACACAATTTAAAACCTTATAATACTACAAAACCAAGACTGAAGAAATCAAACACACACCAAAAAGCTTTCCTCACGTGACTTGCAGGTGACATACACTCTCCTATGATTTTCTAGATCGGTGTAGCATACCTTCTTCTCCATATGACCACCAGAGTAACAGTTCATACGCAGTTTGTATTCAAATTCTTCAATTAGTGAAAATCAAGGAGTGGATCCAAAGAATCGCTCATAACATGATTTAATCTTCCCTTCTCCATCTCTCGAACTCTTTCTGTCGATCTCTCTATTTCTCTCTCTCGATCTCTATGTTCCTCTCTCTCAATCTTTCTGTTCCTCTCTCTTGATATCTCTGTTTCTCTATCTCAATCTCTCTGTCTATGACCAAATGATGGAGCGTAATAAAGAAAAAAGGAAGGAGGGCGCTCAAAAATTGAAAAAATCAGAAATCACATAAAATTGAAATTTTCCGCCGGCGGAAACGTGAAAATTTAAATAAATTGAAATAACTGAATATAGTTGTCCCCAAGAAACTAGTAGTTCCAGATCCTTCGCAGTTGTCTTTTGACCATTTAAAGGAATCTTTGGTTGAACCTACTTATAATCTTTTAATTTGTAGTTGTCCATATGATTTCTAATGTTTATGTATTAAAAAATTTCATAATCAAATAATTCCAAGGTTTTATAAGGTTTCATTTAATGTCAATAGTTGTCTACAAGAAACCAAAAACAAAAATCATTATTTCATAAAAAAATTTATTGTAATCATCATTCACACATCCATAAAACTTTAGTGTAATCATCATTCACGAATTCATAAACCAACTTTAATATAATCATAATTTAGTTTGATATTTGGTTTAATTACCATCATATTTCCTCAAATATGGGATCCAAATATGTAATTACATTTAAGACTTTTTTTTGCTGCTTTTATTAAAATCTTTTTTAATTAAATATCATTTTAATGGAAAAACGGAAAACAGAAATTGAAGGCATAAATGAACTGACGTAGTACTTGTACTATACGTGTACTTTATTTGTATTTGTGGCATTGACGTGATTGACGTAACTGGAAACTCAATGGGAGAACTCAAGTGTGATTGAGTTTACTTTAGTAGTCTCCATGAACTCTAGCAAATCTGATTGAGCCTATTTTAACAAATTAAACTTAAAATCCTTTGGGCCCATTTTAACAAATTTGATTGTTAAAGCTTAGTTGGCCTCAATGTAAGTCAGTTGTTCCATATAGACATACAAATTACCACAGAGACACCACAACTCACATACAAACTTAGTCTACCAAAATCACCACAGAGACATACAAATCTCCACAACTCACATACAAATATAATCTACTCAAATCACCACAACTCACATACAAACATATTATGTTTTCCACAGAGACATGTTAACGATTGTTCCCATAAAAATCACCACAAATCACGTACAAACATAGTCTAATCAAACACAACTGTTACCTTGAATAATAGAAATAAGAACCCATACATGTGGCAAGGACGGACTTGTTAGTCTTCTTTCGACGGAGATTCCCCGGCGGATGGAAATCGTTGTTCTTGATTATGACTTGGTGTTATTATACGATCCAGTGGTAAGACAACCAACTGTTTTATTTCCTCGGAAATTTCCCACATACTCTCATGTGGCACATGGTAAATGGATTTGGTATATGCTAACGCCCACGTCTTCGTCGAATAATATTCAGAGCACAAGTTATAGGGTGAGAAGTTTGCATTATAACATTCCTTCCTCATCTTATGCATGGTTGCGACAGTTGCATGGACACATGGATACTTGTTTATATCCAAACCCCTGCAAGCGCAAGATAGTCTACTCAAATCCACCCAAAAATTGTCTCATCACTCGACCACATTGTACTCAAGTCGATAGTTGTTCATCTTTTACACAGTCAAGTGTGGTGTGAGTGCACATAGTTCGTGCATAATGTTCTCCACAACATGCACCAAATGATTCATAGGTGGCAGGTAACGAGATTCTTGCCTATGGTTGTTAAACTAGTTAGAATTTTTTTCCAGTATTGTATCTATCATTGGTCAGAGTGAGTACGACCTTGCTTTTCAAAACACGCTATTTATAGATTCACAAGAATTGCTTGTGTCTAAGTTGTACCTCTCTCCTTCAAAATAGCACCTCGCCCACTTGTTGGGGATCAATTTACCATGTAGATACTCATGGGATTTGGGCCACCTAGTACTGAATTTCTCGTACTCTTTCGCTCATTCAGTCACGGTATAAGCATGAGCGCACCAGATGAATTTAGCGGCAAGTTGATCTTCGTTGGCCTTCTCTCGGACTATACCTCTCAGGTTTCAGAACAAATGCCAAATACAATAACCATGTTTGGAGAGGGGATAAACTAAACGTACTGCTCTTATGATCTTAGGGTGTCTGTCGCTCATAAAAAACAATTGAGGATCATCCGCTATGACAATTTTCAGCAAGGTTAAAAACCACTCCCAACTATCGTTATTCTCGCCATCAATCACGCCAAACGCAATGGGGGTAATGGTGGCGATTAGAATCCTGAGTCGTGGAAAAAAGAAGTTGTCCGCCATATCTCGACTTCATAAATATAACATCCACAACGTTGACTTTCCTCATTATAAGAAACCTTTCGATGCTTGCGCCCAAACCTATGAATAAGTACTTGAACTTGTTATCTGCATCTAATACAACCCTCTTCACACTTCCTTTATTTTCTTGCTCCATCATGAACAAATACGAATACAATATTTCTAACCTTCTTGGTGACTGCCCCACACCTCACTCACATCAAGTTTTTTACCTCTCAAGACGGTGTCGTACGAGAGATCCATACCAAGTGCCTTTTTAACCATGGTCCTGATAAGTCTAGGAGTCGGTGTCGTATTGCCTAGCTAAGGTCTCGTGCAAAACATATGCTACAAGTCGTGGGGTGCATTTCTTTCTATTACTGCTTGAACTTGCAGCCATCCTAGAGCATGTATGCATCTTTCTGTACACTCTGATACTAAAATATTTAGAACTTTTAATTTTTATAGCTCTTATATACCATGTGCAACCTTCGTTATATTGGCCACACCGTAGCATAACTCGCGATGTATCCGACTTATAAGTGGTAAACCAGAAACAACTTTTATGTGCAACTGTCTCAACCAAAACAAGCAATGCCTCTTTACAACATATTTCTTGACCTCGTTCAGTACTTAAACCATTTTCCCATTCGTACTGACTTACTTTCGAAGGCTTAGGAAGTGAAAAATTAATATGATCATCTTCGTTGTTATCCATACAAAAATTTGCATCCTCAGTCTCCGACTCTTGAATATTCGGCTCAGTAAATTCATGACTTGATTCTTGAATAATCGGCTCAATAACTCCATGTCTCGATTCGTCTGCTCTATAAATAGTTAGGTTAGCGACTCGGGTGGTATACTTCTTACAAATACTACTCAATTAACAACATCTAAATGCTTATTCTTGATCTATGAGCTATCCGATTTAGATAAGTCCAATCCCTTGGTAGATACCCTTTACCAAAACATACAAGTATCAATCC
>OVAO01001101.1:5411-16447 GCA_900406285.1 Biscutella auriculata
TCAGACAAATCACTCTATTAAATATGTCATTATCGTAAAATGAGAATAATTTTTTGGTTACCAATTTTATGAAGCCAAATCCGTAGCCATAAATAAATTATGTGGCCTTAAAATTTCAATATATTTTGCACTTTTAAAATTTTCAATTAAAGTAAGATAATTAAGCAATAGTCTAATGATTGATATTAGTACCGTGATATTACTTTTAGATTGAGTCCCACCTATTAGTATTATGTAGTCTTGAGATTTCGGATATCGGATCGGATACGGTTCGGATATTTCAGATTTCAGATTTTTCGGATATGAGATTTAAGATTCGTATGCGATCCGAACGAATATCGGTTTTGTTTCGGTTCGGATCTCGTCGGTTCGGATCGGATAACGGATATTGTTCGGATCAATTCGGATCTGATTCGGATCGGATACGGGATCCGATCCGAATCGAATAAAAATAACCGAAATCCGAAAAATCCGAAAAAATCAGAACAAATCCGAAAAAAAACTGAAAAAATATCCGAAAAATCTGAAACAAAAGTCCGAAAATTTGAGTTATGCAAAATCCGATATCCGAAATATCCAAAATTCGAAATATCCGAACCGAAAAATCTGAAAAATTCAAAAATCTNTCCGAAAAAATCAGAACAAATCCGAAAAAAAACTGAAAAAATATCCGAAAAATCTGAAAAAAAAGTCCGAAAATTTGAGTTATGCAAAATCCGATATCCGAAATATCCAAAATTCGAAATATCCGAACCGAAAAATCTGAAAAATTCAAAAATCTGAAAAAAAATCCAAAAAAATTCGGATATCCATAGATATTCGGATATTATCCGACCCGATCTGTTATCCATGGATATCAAATTCCATATCCGAACGGATATTTGCTCATATCCGAATCCAAATTTTCGGATCGAATTCGGATCGGATTCGGTTCAGATCATTCGGATCGGATAATTATCTCAGGCCTAGTATTATGATTAAATAAATTAATAATAAGATAATTCAATACAATTAATTGATTTAAATACTCTATCTTTTCAATTTAAAACATGTTTACATTTTGAAACAGAATAATAAATCATTGATTATTTTCTACTTTTTTTTTCACTATGGGCTACAAGGGGGTCCACTTCCCCTTACAAACTCCTCATAAAGGAAGCTGACGCGGATCGAATTCGAAAGGTGTGAGACTGCTGCTCTATACACTACCGATAGAGCCAAAACACCCGACCATTGATTATTTNTCACTATGGGCTACAAGGGGGTCCACTTCCCCTTACAAACTTCTCATAAAGGAAGCTGACGCGGATCGAATTCGAAAGGTATGAGACTGCTGCTCTATACACTACCGATAGAGCCAAAACACCCGACCATTGATTATTTTCTACTTAAAAATAGCATTTGTCATCTATGTAATCGTATGATTGAATCAATAAAAAATAAATTATGTGGCACCTTAAAACTTCAATAAAATGGAGAATATCCTGTACTTGTTTAATTTTCTTGAAAGAAATAAGATAACTTGACTTAATATTCTGTCTGTTTCAGTTTAAAACATGTTTAAATTTTGATACAAAGTAACAATCATTAATTTTTATTTTCTAATTAAAGCATCATTTATCAGTATTAATTAATTGTATAAAATTTGAGAACGTCACTATAAATATAACTAAAGAAATTATTAAGCAAGATGTATTTGCAATTTAGATTAAATCCACTTTGACTCCAAACTACAAACCAGGAAAATTAGCTGCAAAGCACAATCGAGTGATCAACAACAAAACCACCGGTTCTACAAGGTTTTCTCAGTACCGATACCCAACTGGCATCCCAAGCCGGTCCAACCGACCTGAACCAGGATAAGCCTTGTTCATAAAACTAGTGTGAAGAGCAGAACCTTTCTGCGGACCAGACTTAGTATCACCACAGTACGTCACATCCACAAATCCAAACCGTTTCGACAAACACCGCTCGTTATTTAACAATGGCCGTGACTTCGGGGCACTAACGGACCGGGATTTAGCTTTAGATGATTCTGTACAAGCCATGTAGCTTGGATGGTCCGAGTAACAGCAGCTTTTGTTGCAATCACTCGGTGCAATGGAACTAGCTGTGAAAGCACTGTGTTTGCTTCTAGAAGTAGCTGAGTATAACTGAGGGCTGTTCTCTGCAATGCAAAACTGGCTAACTGTCTCTTCATGCGAGGAATACGGACTAAAAGTCATAGCGAAAGCTGGTTCAGACTGGCCTCTGCTGTCTAAGACGAGGTGGGATGAGTGGAACAGGTCTGGTCTGCTACGTCTTGTGTAAGAATTGTTATGTTTCCTGTCGATTTCAAGAATCCTTTCTTCTCCGTCCATGGCTCTGTGAGCTGGGTAGGATCTGTTGTTGTCGCTTGCCTTAGAACCGTTCCTCTGAAAATAATGTGAATTGTAACATAAGCAATGCTAGTAACTTAAATAGTCCATATAACCCGAATCTTCTAACCAGTGGGATCAAAAGCAACGAACCAAACAGAGAAATTGAAATTGAAATTGTAATACCTTGAAAAGATGAGAATAGGCGAGCTTGGAGCTCCGAATCGAATGTTCAAGCTTTTCTGGTGTTGGTGGACCCTTATAGATTAAACATAGTTGTTAAGAGAAGAACTTTGAACTACAAGACATAGAACAATCTTTAAGGGAATATAACAAGGCTTACGGGGTTTTGGAAGTGAGAAGATTTGGTGTTGTTGGATTGAGAAGAAGAGGATTCAGACGTGACAATAACTCTATTGGCACGTACTCGAGCTTGTGCTCGAACCAAAGCATGCATCCTACGCAAATGAACATACATTCTCTTTCGTTCTATATGGCCTCTAACTATGGCTTGAAGCCTCACCAAGCCTTTCAGTGCCCTTAACGCTCTCTTTGCCTGTATTACCGTTAACCAAACAATTAAAAAATGTAACAGACTCTAAAACATCAATTCTATAAAGGAAAATCTGATTCTTGAGCACAAACTCTCATTATGGATAGGACCACAAAAGCATATTGAAATTTTCAAAGAAGCATTTACTTTTGATAAAAGAAAAAAAAAAACAAAAAATTGGAGCCAAAAGGAAGAAAATTGAACATTTGAAATGTTTCACAAGGAATTCAACAAACATTAAATACATATGATGAAGACATTAATATGTATAATGTATAGTCACACACTCTACGAGAGGAAAGATGAATCGACTATTAACGAAAAATGCTGACATTTTCTGTCAATGAGTACACATCTGGATGTGAATTGTCTTCCACACTAAATACACTCTAATAAATAAAATATAAATACAAGATTCGCCATATCAACCATAAAGAATAAATATAATGAACTGAAATATAGAGTAACTGTAGCAGCTAACATCACCATGATGCAATTTATGTAGTGGTCCAAGTCAAAAAAAATTCATTCACCCACTAAATGGAACAAAAACTACTTCGTATTGGTTCATGTTAAGAAATAGATTTCTGGTCGGATATAAATTAAATAATATCCTCTGCATTTTTCTGACCGGTATCAATTCAAGAGTCGGTTAAACTGTGATCAATCTCTAACCGGTGAATGTAATTTTTTTTCTTTTTGGGGTATCCACAAAGCAAATTACTTTATACAAAGAATATTCAAGTGCTCTATTAAAAATATGAAAAATAAATAGCAATTTTAATCACTTGTCTAGGGAAAAGGAAGCAGCAGAAGGTTTACGACGTCCAAAAGCGTTATTATATCGACGATAATCCCCGTAACTTTTTTTCGAGAAATTCTATAACTATTTTCTAGATTTTCAATTCGTAATTAATATATAATTATGCAAAATCGTGACTTAAAATTCTTTCTTTTTCGTTGAGAAATGAGAATGAAAATTACCAAATATCCACGAAATATAGATTGTATCTTAATCGCCGCAAGATCTTCAAGACTAAGGCGGCTTTCACCATCGAGCCTGCTAAAATGCGACGCAACGTCGTCGAATTCTTTGCTAAAATGCGCCGTGACGGGACTACGCATCGACCTCCCACTCGTGCTTGTGAGTCTGACAACCGCAGCGGCAGCTTCAGCAGCGGCAACGGCAGCCTCCGCAACTGCAGCAGTCGCGGCGGCCACCGCAATCGCGTGCTTGTCAGGATTCTCAGCTCCGTCATCCCCCCAAATCAGTTTCTTTCTCCGTCGTCGTTCGTAAGGGGACGGAGACGATTGGTATTGCGACGGTGGTGGAGGCGTAGAATAAGGAGGCGGCGTAGGAGGAGGAAACTGGTCTGTCGATGGAGTTTCCTTTTCACGTTTGGACATGACGAAGCTCCATCGGCGTTTCGGTAGAGAAGAATTGGACCGAGAAGGCGTCTCGAGTGATGGATCCGGATAATAAAACGAGTGGGGTTTCTTGAGCCCGAAGAGATTCCGGAACCACCGTGAAGCTTTTCCCATTATAGAAACTTACTTGAGGAAATGAAAGGACGGTGTTTCTTCTCACAACTCAGTCAGCGAGAGAGAGAGCAGCTACTAGTAAAAGAGTTAATAAGTAGTCGCAGCCTCGCATCACTACAAAACATTGTTAACATTATTACCACGCTTCTCACTCGCGCGTCTGTTTCATTCTCTCTATTTCTCTTTCCCGCAAATATTCGTTAATCTCCATCTTTATATGTCTGCCTATAACGAAAGTTTCTAAGATAACCGAAATTTTCTAGTTTCCAATTTAATTTTTCAAATATTTTAATTAAAATCGAAATTAAATCAAAAATTTAAAATATTATCAAATATCTAAATTATTTGAACTAAATAAATCGAAATTATCTGACTAACTAATTATCCAATTAATTTATAAATTTGGTTAATTTTAGTAAACTTATTAATAACTGAACTGGAAAAAAAATGTACTAAGTTCAATTCAGCAAATATTATGTGAATCGCCCGCCGAATAACCAATCTGAACATATCTGAAGCGGCTCGAATCAACATTATATATGTCTATTGGCGATTATTCACAAAGTGTCTCGTCTAATTTGTTGTATATAAGTAATATATTAGAATTATATCCGTATTATATGCGAAGTGATATATTTTTAAACTATAATGTTACTCACATTTTAATTTTATAGAGAATTATATTTTTTTGAAATTATACTATATATTGAAAAAAAAAATTGAATATTGTGAAATTTAAAAAGAGAGATAAATTAGGAGTTTGTTGTAAATGATAAATCGTTAATATTTGATTTTTATAATTATTTTTAATTTGTTTTTAATTAAAATTATATTTAAAAAATGTTTTTAATATTTTTTTAAGTAGGATATTTTAAAAAAACGAAATTAAATATACAACTATATTTTTTATCTTTTAAATCTCAATATTTAAATTATTATAACATAATTGTTTGATTACATATATTTCTAGTTTTACCCTTAATGAAAATTACACGTATTTCCAGTTTTACCCTTAATGAATATTTTTAATTTGTTATTTGTTCCAATGACATATCATGTGATATTTTATCATTTAAAGTTTATATTCTTTAAAGTGATTCTGAAATAATACTATAGAGATAGATGATTCATAAATATTTTGTTGTAAAAAGTATCGAATGAAAATAATAAATAATGTAATTGAATAAATCACATAATTTTTAATACATCCCAAAAAAAATATCTTTCTAAAGATATTTATTTATTTTTTCGTAATTATAAAACCCTAAAACTTAAATCCTAAATTTGTGTACCATATTATTGTAGATATTGTTATAAAAAATAATATTATTGTAACAAAATATTTTCCTAGTAAATAATTCAATATAATTTTTCTAATAGATTTATTCTGTTTTAATATAATAGATATTTGTTTTTTTTTTGTCAGCTAAGTAATATATATTTGTTAACTAAGAAACTTTAGATTTCTAGCTCATAATATCTCTAAGGGCATCTCCAAACGATACCTCAAATTTTGAAGTATCACCTTTGAAACAAAACACTTGATACTTTAAATTTGAAATATGTGATACCTCATCACCTTTGAAGATGTCCTAAGTCTGAGAACTAAAATCATGTAAAATTATCATCTTTCATTATGAAAGGATTAAATTATGGGTGCAAAGAATTTTGTTTTTACATTTTACCACTAATTCACCATATTCCATAGTCTTGTTGTTTGAATTATAACCATCTTCATCCCATTAATATCCACTAAACTAAACATATTATGAGACTGATCCAAGCCCTCTATATCAAATGTTAAAAATGAAAGATGATGAATGTATTCAATAATTTGTTCGTAGTTATTTATGTTCATGTGTAAATCTGGGGAATATTGTGATGACTCCGAAGAACAAAGAGATGACAAAAAGCGTAAATGCTTCATTTTGTTCTTAAGAGGACCACACTACGTCCACCATAACGTAATCCAACGGATGTTAAATGTTAATAATCCTTTTATTTTGTTTTATTCTTTGAGGGCCAAAATCCTTTATTCCCTTTCTATGATCATGATTTTTCGTCTACTAATGCAATGGCGCCGTCTGTTGTATCGTCGTTTAGTTTTTATGGAGCAATCTCGTTCGAGGCAAAGTTGGAATACAATTCTTGTAATCCTTTTGTTTCTTTTGTCGTTCGTTTCCTTCTCTTGTCTTTTTTATCATAAATTCTGTTTTTGGATTTATATGGAGTTGTTACATTTTTCGGACTCTTTAGCGAATATTTTACATGTTTTGTGACTAGCTATTTTCCATTGGATACTATTCCTTGGACTTGTCCTACACATGAATACTCCAAAGTTTATTTACCTTCTAGTNTTTTCTTTACCTTCTAGTATATATATATATATGTATTGTGCTTTATATATAGTGTATAATCCTAAATATACAATATACCTACTTTCAAAGGAAAAACTCGTGAAAGTCGAACTAGATATGAACACCATCAATCTTGTGGATCAAGCAAAGGCTTCTCAACATTCTCAGAAGCCCATTCTCCAACATTCAAAGCCCATCCATGACACAAGCAATCATCGTCATCGTCTCAACGTGACTGAGAAAAGTGTTGCACTACAGTCCAAGAACAACAGCTACATTGACGAGCATTCAACGTTGCTGCACAACAGATTTTCTCTGCTCAACAATCCCGAGATCCCAAGAACCTATGCTACAGCTGTAGCCTCCTAAATTACTCTGCTTTTGCTATAAATAAACTCTCTCTGTAATCTTTTTATTTAGTGAAAATTTCAGTCAAAAATCTTTCTTTCATTCAAGCTTTCGTTTTCTCATCATGGTATCAGGGCCTTGAATACCTTAACAGGTTTCTCCATGGCAGTATATCCAGAAACTTATCCTTTCCCTTCTAGTGTTCATGTTACTAGTTCTGTCACTCTGAAACTCAATGACACAAACTATAGATTATGGAAAACCCAAGTAGAATCCTTGCTTAGCAGCCAGAAACTTCTTGGGTTTGTCAATGGTCGTTTCAGAGCTCCTCCGGAAACAGTTGTTGTCACACAAGATGAGGTTGATCATGTCGTCGACAACCCCAGCTATGAAGCGTGGTTTTGCTCTGACCAACTGGTCAGATCTTGGATCTTTGGGACACTGTCTGAAGAAGAGCTTAGCAGCGTCTGCAACCTTGCCACCTCCTCAGAGATCTGGTTAGCACTTGCAAATATCTACAACAGAAGCTCGATTGGAAGGGAGTTTGAGCTGAAGAGAAAGCTCCATCAGGTAACTAAGCAAGGCAAAACCTTTGCTGCATATGTTCGTGAGTATAGCTCTCTATGTGACCAACTAAGCTCCATCGGGAAGCCACTAGATGAAGCCATTAAAATCTGTGGTTTTCTCATTGGACTTGGTCGAGAGTATGATCCCATCACCGCCGTCATTCAAAACTCAATGTCTCGGCTTCCAACTCCCACGTTTACTGAAGTTCTGTATGAGATCGAAGGCTTCGATACTCGTTTACAGTCCTATGAAACATCTCAAGTCTCTCCTCAGATGGTGTTTAATACTCAAGCTCAGAATCAACCTCAGCAAGCGTATCAAACCAACTACAGCAACAACAATAACAGAGGCAGAGGTTCGTATAACAATGGATCTAATCGTGGAAGAGGTGGATACTCTTCACGAGGGAGAGGTTTTCCGCAACAGTCTGTGACATCTGGCCCTCCATCCCAACATTCTGCTGCTAACACTCGGCCTACATGTCAAATATGCGGACGTATTGGTCACACTGCTCTGAAGTGTTGGAACCGCTTTGATAACAATTATCAACCCGACAACACTCCTCAGGCTCTTGCAGTGTATCATGTTGCTGATGAATCAGGCAGAGAGTGGTTTCCAGACTCGGGGGCCTCCAATCATGTGACATCTTCGGCCTCTGGTCTTCAAAATCTCACTTCTTACACAGGAACTGACTCTATAATGGTGGTTGATGGTAACTTCTTGCCCATCACTCAAATTGGTTCTACCACTCTCTCGACTACCTCAGGTATCATTCCCTTAACTGATATCTTAATTTGCCCTGAGGTTAAGAAACCTTTATTATCCGTTTCAAAGCTTTATGAGGATTATCCATGTGGTGTGTTCTTTGATGCTCAAAAGGTCTTCATAGTGGATCTGGAAACTCAGAAAGTGTTAACAACGGGTCCTAGGAGAGAGGGGTTGTATGTGCTGGAGAACCAAGATTTTCACGCATTCTACTCAACGAGACAAAAGACTGCAACAGAATCAGTCTGGCATCATCGTTTGGGACATGCTAATTCTCAAGTCCTTCAGCATTTACAAAGCTCCAAAGCTATCTCGTTTAATAAATGCATCAATAAGTCAGTTTGTGAACACTGTCAAATGGGAAAAAGTGTCAAACTTCCATTTTCTGTTTCAGATTCTGTTGTGGTAGAACCTTTAGCCAAAGTTCATTGTGATTTGTGGGGACCAGCTCCTGTTTCTTCTAATCAAGACTTCAAGTATTATGTTATCTTCATTGATGATTTTTCAAAGTATTCTTGGTTATATCCTCTCAGACAAAAATCAGACTTCTTTGATATATTTGTGGGTTTTCAAAATCTATCTGAAACACAGTTCAATACCAAGATCAAAGTGTTTCAAAGTGATGGAGGAGGAGAGTTTGTTAGCTCCAGATTTAAGCAATTGTTGAGCAACAAAGGAATAAGACATCAGATTTCATGTCCTCATACTCCAGAGCAAAATGGAGTGGCCGAACGAAAACATAGGCACTTGATCGAGCTCAGTCTTGCCTCCATGTTTCACTGTAACGTTCCTTTCAAATTCTGGGTTGAAAGTTTCTGAGGAAGGAGTCGATTTTCTTGAAACATTCAGTCCTGTTGTTAGAGCAGCAACCATTAGAGCAGTACTAGGAATTGCTACTGCAAAATCTTGGCCTATAACTCAGCTAGATGTCAAAGGAGCATTTCTCCATGATGATCTTCAAGAGGATATCTACATGGCTCAACCCTCTGGCTTTGAAGATCCAGAGCATCCAACGTATGTTTGCAAGTTAGATAAAGCTATCTATGGGCTCAAACAGGCGCCCAGAGCTTGGTTTGACAAATTCAGTCTCTTCCTGCTCGATTTCGGATTCACTTGCAGCACCTCTGATCCTTCAATGTTTGTGTATTATAACAATGAGGAAACTATGGTTTTACTTCTATATGTGGACGATATAATCCTTACTGGGAGTAATGACAAACTGTTACAAACATTGGTGCAGACTCTCAGTGCAAAGTTCTCTATGAAAGATCTTGGTTCATTGCACTACTTTCTGGGTATTCAAGTGCAACACAGTGATGCAGGTCTGTTTCTCAGTCAAGCCAAATACACAGAAGACATTCTGTTTCAGGCGGGTATGGAATCCTGTAATCGGATGGCCACACCTCTGCCTTCTCAAATGCCTGCGCCTTCCGATGACAACGAACTCTTCCCAGAACCATCGTATTTCAGGAGCTTAGCATGCAAGCTGCAATATCTTACTTTGACTAGGCCTGATATTCAATTCGCTGTCAACGTGGTCTGTCAAAGAATGCATGCTCCAACAGTTTCAGATTTCTCTCTGCTCAAGCGTGTTCTTCGTTATCTCAAAGGGATAGCAACTCTTGGGATTAACTTAACCAAGTCCTCTGTTGATTCTGTTCTTGCTTACTCAGACAGTGACTGGGCTGGTTGCAAGAACACGAGGCGATCAACTACAGGTTTCTGCACCTTCCTTGGGTCCAATATAATCTCCTGGAGCGCAAAGAGACAAACCACAGTGTCCAGATCGTCTACAGAAGCAGAATACAGAGCACTTGCAGAAACCGCTGCTGAGCTCACCTGGATTGCCTCTCTGCTTAAAGATCTCCACATCATTCACTTCGGACCTGCAGTTCTGCTATGTGACAATCTCTCTGCGGTTCACTTGACAGTGAATCCTGCGTTTCAATCTCGGTCTAAGCACTTTGACACTGACTAGCATTATATTCGAGAAAGGGTTGCTCTTGGTTTAATTGAAATACGCCATGTCTCAGCTGATTACCAAAAGGCTGATATTTTCACAAAATCCCTGCCCAAGACAGCTTTCTTCAATCTCAGGGACAAACTCGGTGTTAGTGTTCCACCCAACACGAGTTTGAGGGGGAGTATGAACACCATCAATCTTGTGGATCAAGCAAAGGCTTCTCAACATTCTCAGAAATCCATTCTCCAACATTCAAAGCACATCCATGACACAAGCAATCATCGTCATCGTCTCAACGTGACTGAGAAAAGTGTTGCACTACAGTCCAAGAACAACAGCTACATTGATGAGCATTCAACGTTGCTGCACAACAGATTTTCTCTACTCAACAATCCCGAGATCACAAGAACCTATGCTACAGCTGTAGCCTGCTAAATTACTTTGTTTTTGCTATAAATAAACTCTCTCTGTAATCTTTTTATTTAGTGAAAATTTCAGTCTAAAATTTTTCTTTCATTCAAGCTTTCGTTTTTCTCATCACTAGATATAAACACCCTGCTTGAAAAAAAAAAAAAAAAAAAAAA
>OVAO01001102.1:4952-16444 GCA_900406285.1 Biscutella auriculata
AGATTGTTTTAGGCCATAAAGCGACTTGTGTAATTTGCACACATAATCTTGCGTGGCTTTCTTGATTAATCTTGTAAGTTGTTTCATGTAGACGATTTCATTCAAGTCTCCATGAAGAAAAACGTTTTGAACGTCTATTTGCTTCAATTCCCAATTTGAGGTAGTTGCCAAATAGAGTACCAATTGCATAAATGAACTCTTTACCAATGGAAAGTGAGTCTCTAGGTAGTCAATTCCTTCTTCCTGATCATAACTGATGTCACTCAGGTTTTACCCTAGACAGCTATTATCTGCAAGTGTATAGACGGACATTGTAGAACTTAGGGATTGAATCCACATAGACTAAAGACTAACACAAAGAGATAGGAAATACTGAGAAATGATTAAAACGAACAAAGGAGATGGTTGATTGATTGTAGCAGCAATGGTGAAATGAATAAAGCAGTAAAAAAGCATTAGGGTTGATTCAATGATAAGCAAGCAATCAAACCTAGGGAATCCTAGAAGGGGTTTTGGTAGGAATCGCTAAGATAAAATCTTGAGAAAAGTACCCGTAGGACCTATGGACATAGCTTAGGTTTCTTCACTTACTCTAAAAGCACCTCGCGTTCGTTACTCAACTCTCAGCTAGAGCAAAAGCCAACCCGAGAATCTAATCTATGTCCCCTTCACTAAATCTCTGTAGTAGGTTCACCTCGGGGTCTCAGGTGTAAACCTACGCCTAACCAATGCCCTTCAGATGCTAGCAGCGTCACTAATGCTAGCTCTGAGAACCTAGAAATATCGGTAGTCCAATTTAATGTTATCCCATCAAACTAGGCAGACCCGGTTAAGCAAGATTTGGTAAAGGTCACTAGGTTAGTCGCTCTGTTTGTCAGACATAAATGACTAACCTAATCTTCCTTAGTTACTGATTTGGGTGATCCAATTTAGTGCTTGCAGGCTTTAATCATCCTAAGTCTAAACCCAATTTGTCATATCGAGTTTATACTACAAATCAATTACTAAGGAAGGATCCTTATTGTTTCCTTCTCTCTAAATTTAGTCAAGCATAAACCCTAGCATGGCCTTTCAGTTAACTTTAGATCCAATCTCGTGATCTACTCAGACATAGTTAAGGCAAATAAACAAGACATGGTTGAAAACATTAAACGATACTTGTATAGAATCAAGCACAGAGGTACCAGATATAGACTTGTCAGATTTAAATCTATCTCCCCTAGCAAATCAAATCAGAAACCCTAATTGCATAAAACAATAAAGTAAATAAAGTCCAAGTAAAAATGTCTCTGAAAACGTGTTTCTCTGGTGCTTTTATAGAGCATCGGGACGTCATTAGGGTAAGAGTGGGCTTGGACTTCAAAACAAGAATTTCTTGGAAGTCGGTCTCGAGATTCGATCGAACTCAGGTAGGTTTGATCGAATCGACTTGATCCTTGGCATCCAATCCCGCATCTCCCCCACTCTGATTCAGATTGTCTCTTCTGGAGTTGAGGTTCGATCGAACTTAGGGAGGTTAGATCAAACTTTGTCTTCATTTATTCCCTTTTTCTGTATCTTGCGCATATGGTTCGATCGCCTTGGTTTGAGTGAGGGTTCGATCGAACTCGTATGAGGTTCAATCGAACTCAGGTCTGGGTGGGAACAGTTTCTTCATACTCTGCTCCAAAACGCCCAAAATGCTTCATTTTCTCGAATATCCTCTCCAGACCTGTGAAATCCTCAAAGGAGACAAAAAGCTCCAAAAACACATTAATAACTTAAAAGGGGGTTCGAAATCCCATTAAAAGAAGAGACAGAAACCTCCAAAAATAGGACATATCAATAACCTTGGACAACTTACCTAGCTCCCAATTTTTCCAGGGTACCGTCTGCATTTAGTGTGGTGTGCAAGACCTATTTATTCCCAAAAACATGCATATCAGGTGAGCAAGGAACGAGAGACTAAATATGTGTTTCATCACAATTAGTTAGCTCTTATGTCATAGCAGCATGCCACCTTGGATGTTTGCGAGCTTCTGGAACCCTCCTTAGTTCTGGAAACTCAACTTTATGATTTAGAAAAGTATAATGTGGATTAGGCTTAGAAACTCATCTCTATAATCTTGTAATCATATGGTGTGTAGACATAGTAGTTGTATCCACTAGGTGACTAGATTTTTATGACCTATCTAAACAAAGAGAGGTTTTGCTTATAGGATCACAATCCAAGTTTGTCGTACACCTAATACATCGCATTTCTTAAGTAGTAGAAGTTTTTGAGTCATTCTTAGTTTTGAATGCGACTGAGCTGATTGGAGAACTGTTTTCAGAGGAGGTGGATGTAGTATTAGTTTTTGAAGAGAGTTTATTGATTATATCAGGTGAATGAGGTGGTGTAGAAATAGCTGTTAGTGGAGGAATATTGTCCAGAGGTTGAGGTGGTACCACGTATAGTGGAATATTGACTGAATGAGTATCATTTAAGGACTCTGTAGAGTCTAGTCTGTTATTTTTGTGAGAAAGAGAATCATTGAAGCTTTTCTGCCCTACTGAGAACAGATTTATAATCTCAGTTGATTGTAGACGAGTGTAGATTGTTGAGAAGGGAAACACCGATTTGCCAAAAATCACATGTCGGTTAATGTATACTCGACCAATGGGAGGATATAAGCATCAATATCCCTTGTGCTTATCATTGTATCCTAGAAAAACACATTTAATTGATATAGGATCAAACTTGGTTGTAGCACAGTCCCGTAAGGTTGGAAAGCATGAGCACCGAAATGTTCTTATATTGTGTAGTTTGGGGCCTTGCCATGTAAGATTTCAAAAAGACTCTTTTGGTATGATTTATTATGGATGGAATAGATTAATCAAGAAATTGGTTGTGAGAAAACGCTTTCACCCAGTATCGTTGAGGGACTTTCCTGTGAAAGAGTAGAGATAGGCCTAATTCGGTTAAGTGGTAGTGTGTCCCTCCGCTAAACTGTTATGTTGTGGTATATATGGGTAAGAGAACAATTGTCTTATACCACGATGTTGTAGATGATTTAGGAACTTGTGACTAGAGAACTCCCCTCCTCCATCACATTGGAAGGATCCAATGGTTGTTTGGAATTGATTCTCGACCATGCTTTGAAAGTTGAGAAAGGTTGGATATAAGTCTGATTTAAGTTTTAAGGGATATATCCATTAGTGATGAAAGTAGTTATCGATAAACATAACATCGTATTGAAAGCCTTGAATAGAAATTACAGGAGAGGGATCGCAAAGATCACAATGAACTCTTTCTAAAGGGTGAGAAGCAACATAACTTGATGAAGAAAAAAGTAATCTAGAGTTTTTGCCTAATTGGCATGCTTCACACAACTTATTATCCAACTTAGTGATATATATTGCCTTGATCCTTGATAAATGTTGAAGAACCTTTTCTTTTGGGTGTCCCAATCTTTGATGCATAACGTCTACACTTGCAGATTATTGTCGATTGGAATAAAGAAGTTGAAACTTAGGATTCTCTATCATGTAAAGGCTCTCATGGTTTCTTTCCAAACATCAAGACTTTCTTTGTTGTTTTTTGTATAATAAGAAGGGCATTTTCATCTCTTATCATAACATAGTCTGATCCGTCGTTGATAAACTGAATTTTTCGTCGGTTTAGCGGTTTATCAATGAAGTATGAGTAAGATGGGTGATCGAATTGTCGAACCAACTCGGGGGTAATTAACTCACAATTCCTATGATGGATTTTACTAAGTATAGGTAAACATGTAGGGGTTTTTTCTATCACCAACAAATCCTAAGCAAACAAATAAAATAAGGGGGTAAACTAAATTGAAAATAATAAAAATCAGAAATGAGAGCAAACTCATGGATTAGGGAAATCGATACCGGTAGATGTTTTCATGCTAGATTGGTTTACTAACTACCCTTGGTTTATTCTATGTCTAAGAATCTCTAAAATAGACTAACTCACTCTCGTGATGGAAGCCCATTTCCTAACATAGCATTACACAAATCTCTTGGCAATGAAGCATGACTAGAAAGCATTAAACATAATTTCGTACAACAATTAGCCAATAACTTAAACAATCTCTTGGAAAGAATTGACTAACAACCTATTCGTTTGTTCGGGAATTCTATCAAACACCTTTCGGGTGATAAATCTCCTAAGGATCTATATTAGGTTAGCTACTCCTATTCTAGCATTAAGCACATGAATAAATTGAGAATACTTATTCTAATATAAATCTAAACCATTCTAGCAATCAAATCTACCGATCTAACCCCTAATCCATAAGTTTATGAGACTACTCCTGATAACGTCTAAGACCACAAAGTTAGTCTATTTTCAGAAATCGAAATAGGTTATATAGATCTAAAATTCCATTCTCAATTAATAATCCAAGCAGTTCCCCGAAAACCTCTTTTAGAATTCCCTAGGTTTAATTGTCTGCTTATCTTTGTTATATTCATTTTTGCTTTGTTTTTATTGCTTTCATAATTGCTAGTTACCAACAATATCATTCATTGCTTTCGTCTTAGCCATTGTTAGGTTTTACAGTATCTTCGTGTTAGCACATTAGTATATGTGGATTTGATCCATAAGTACTATTGTGATTGTTCTATAAACTTACACATTAGTTATGTAGGATAAAACCTGAATGACATCATTAAGTTTGACCTCTACCTCAGTTATTATTTTGATAATAACCTTCTAGTGTTAGATATGGAGAGATTCCAGTTTCACTAACATAGCCTTGAAGACGATTATCATAACTAGATAGTCTTGGTATATATCCTCTAACATCGGTTCAAGCATTGAGTCCATCGATCCCTTTATGCTAGTCTCGATTGGTTCATATATAGTCTCTTTCCTATGCATAATTTTTTCACCTATTGTAACAGTTTGGAATTTTCTTTGAAGCTCAAAGAGTCAGAAAGAGGACACTCAGTTGAAGTGGTTTGCTAGAAACAACCACACACATCTTACGCATTATGGTCATTCACCACTGGACTGAGTACTATATCTTCTAAGAACGATTCAAGGAGGTAGGATTTAATGATTTGGGAGTCTTGTCCACGCTAGATAATTCCGGTTAGGCATTTCTTGAATCACTTCTTCTAATATTGGAGCTTACAGTGTGAGTGGTGGAGGTCATAGAGTTCCAGGGCCGACCCTTAGCACAAGTTGGTCAAGCATAAGCTTGCGACCCATTTTTTTATTAACAAAATTTTTAGTCTAATTTTCGATCCAAAATTTTGAATACTTTTTTTATTAAACTTAAACTGGCCGAAATTATTTTTTTGATTGTGACCCTTAAAATCTCAGGACCGGCCTTCAGAGTGCCATTTATGAATCTCAACAATCTTTGACCCGAGAAAAAACATTCAAATTAATTTTTCCACATAATGTAATTTCTCTTAGTAAGTTTAACGGTAACACAATTAAAAATGTTTAGAGAATAAAGAGCATAGATTTCCATATCTATGAGAAATAAGAAAAAGTCCTAGAACTTTGATACCATGAAAATGTTTTAAGGTTTAGAAGAGATGGAGATGAGAGAGGATGAGAAGAAGACAAGTAGAAACTTTCTTATTGTTATTTTTTATTTTGAAACTGCTTAACTTTTTAGATATTGCATTATATAGAGTTTTGATTTAGGGTTGTCTTGAGGCTTTTGCCTTGATCGTTACTTTTGTTTTTCCTTTGTCCTTGAATTTATTATGATCATCTTTTGTTTTTTTTTTTTTCTGAAACCTGACGTTGCTATTTTGCAGGGAGCTGTTTCTGAAGATAACGACTTGGAACTGTTCTAAAATAGACCTTAGACTCAATTATAATGAGACTTTGATTGTTGTTGATCTGTTAAAAAATATATGAACTCACGATTTGTTTTGGTATTGGGCACATGAGACCTTTTGCCTTGCTCGATATTCGACTGATTCGTCTATCACAGATAGGAGTCGAAGAGTTTATAATTATTATAGACATTAAATTTCTACAAAATAAAGATATATATGATGCAAGAATTTGGGCATTACTCGAAAATTTAGTTTAAAAAAGCAGATTTGCATGTTGTACAATTTATAGACTGTGGAAAAAAGAAATTAATGACTTTGTGCATTTAGTAGATTGCGTAAGTCTCTAAATTACATAGTTAGTTCGAACATGTTTTTCGTTTGACATTCTGTCCATGTCAATTCGCTTATCTTATAGAATTAGTCATATCTCAGTCACATTTCACTATATATATGAGCGTGTTTGTTTGTTGTATTTATATATATGAACATAAATTGGTTGTAATTAGAAAAGTTGGATTGCAAAATCATATTTATTAATTTCTAAGACATCAGCGAGTGGTATATATTGGTGCGTGAGCATGACGTCGATATGTTTTCTAATCTTACATGAAGTAGAACATGTGGCTTTATAGATCACATAACCAGTTTGGCCCTCCACTCCCTCCACTCACATGACACAACCATCTTGGAGAATGACAAATCATGTCCGAACACTTTTATTAACCATGCATGTCTCAACTCTTTTTTTTTCTTTAATGGTTACAGATAGGAAAACCGAAATCCTCATATTAAGTAGTTTCGCTAAATATAGAGCAAATTAGTCCTAAACCTCTCGTTAATTATTTTGGATTTCACATATTCGGGTATAAGAATATAAGAACCATTTTAGAATTCAAAATTGATTTAGTTTTGATTTAAATAATTGAATTGAAATCAATCAGAACTGATTTCTTTTTAACTTAGCTTAATTTAATTAATTTTATCTTTGTTATTCGAAAAATTGAAAATAATTGAACTACCATAATAATCAAATATTTCAAATGATCAAAATATTGATTTAATTTTAATAAAAATTGTGTTAATATTAAAAATAAATATTAGAGATTTATTAGTTATTGTAAATGTTTCATATATTTTAGATTTTTATTCGATTTATAATTCTAAATTGCTAATATTTTGTTAGTTATAATTATAACTTTTGATACAGAAACTAAGTATACATATAACTAAGATTTTTATACTATAACTTAATTATTTTCGATCTCAAGTTAATAATATTTTGGTTCGATCAATTTAGATATAAAATTTTAAGATTCATTAAATATCAATAATTGATTCCTATTTGAAAACAACAAAATTGGCCGAAAAAGAAAAACCTTCTAAATTGGATAACTTTTATTGACTTTTTGGCGGGGCTTATATTGTTGTGTTTATTTCGGATTAAACCGAACAAGTTAGTGCTGCTTATGCCTTTTTACCAACTCTTTTACAGAGACTGCTCCTTTATTTTTTTACCGAAAGGCTAAAAAGCAATCGTGATGTTCATTTCCACTTCACGCTTAACTTTCTTTTGTCTTTGAAAGAAATATACAAAAGTAAAAATATTTCAAGTGGTTTTAATCTTATAATGATTGAGGTAAAAAAATCAATCAATATTATTAAATGTGGACGGTAGAGAATCACAAAAATCAATATCGAAAACAAGAGTAATGAGAATTAGATGAAGAATCCTTATTTATAAAATGAAAAATACAGATCGAGGAATCAGTGTTTGAATTCGTCTACAAAATTACAAGAAAAAATTGACCGAATAAAAAACGTTCAAAAGACAACTCTCTTACTCTGGTTATTTAATTTAGAAATTATATCTTTTTATTTTATTAAATTAGCAGTTTTGTAATCACCAACTCAAAACTATTATGTGGCCCGCATGTTGTCTTTTTTTTGTTTTTGGTTTCTCTATTTATGTTCTCTCTTTTCTCCACCTAAGAAAAAAAAATCTATAGACACTTGTCTTTTCGTCATTCCTTTCCTTTATCATTCACACTTATCTCTCTTTCTCTCTATATTTATCTATCTGCTTTGGAAAATTAAATTCAGAGAAACCTTTTGGGTAATTTTCACTTTCTTTTGTTTGTAAATTATAATCTTCGTTTCATCGTCATATTCATCATTTCTAATAGTTGATCATCTCATCATGCTATAGTTCCTAGTTTTTTCTCATTTTTTTTATTTGTTTCTTCTGTGCATGTTTCATAATTTACAGTAAGTAAAAAAAAGCTTTATAGCTTCTGTGGTCTTGAACTCTTGATCTTCTGCAATTGAAAAACCTTCATCTAATTTTGTAGTATGAATCATCAATACGTACGAACTTGTTGTACATGCAAAACCCATTAAAGATTTTCAGTTTTGTAAAGCACCATTAGAGAAGCAATTTTTAGGGTTTTGCTCTCTCTATTCTCTCTCGAAAAGTCGTACCTCCGTCTGTTTTTGTTATCGGCGACAAAAAAAAAAAAANGCGAAAAAAAAAAAAAAAATCATGCAAAGGCTTTAAACTTTTTTTTTTTGTTCTCTCTTTTAGGTAGACACGTCTCCATTTTTTTTCTGACAAAATACTCCTTTAGGCTTTATATAACAGNTCATGCAAAGGCTTTAAACTTCTTCTTTTTTTGTTCTCTCTTTTTGGTAGACACGTCTCCATTTTTTTTCTGACAAAATACTCCTTTAGGCTTTATATAACAGCTTTTGTCTTATATTTGAGATCTTTAAAGCTTTAGTTATAAAGTTTATATCTCTCATGAATCATTTCTCTATTTCTTTGTTTATTTCTGTTCTCAAAGCAGAGTATTTGAATCTATTAGGTATTACCAAAGATGCAGAACGGTCATGTAGAAACCGCAGACCACACCCAAATGGTATCTTTTGACTTTCCGTCTCATTGTTTCAAAATTGTTATGAGTATTTTATTAAATTTTCTGGTGATTGATCAAACATCATTACTCCAACAACAATGATGTAATATGGTCTCTATCGACCCCTTCTAATTTGAACTCTAAAAGCAAAAAAAAGAACAAGAATATTTTTTCTTACAATAATAGTATTACCATGACTGGAATATAAGAATGGTTGCCGACTCTTATAGTATAAATTGTAACCACTACTATACCATAAATATATTTTCAAATTATATTATAGTTTTGTAAATTTTGTAGCTTGATCATGTGTCAAAAAAATCTTATAATAGGTGAGAGATGAGAACTTACCTCCATTGTCATGGGAAAGGAAGTTAAACAATCGAACAAAGACCCCTTCTGAGTTCAAACTGAGTAAACGAGATCATCTTCATCTGGTAATTTATGACTAATTATGTTTCTTGCTCTTCAAGGTATAGTTTAGGTCAGATGCTCTGTTCTTTGGAAATTAAAAACTAATCCTCTCTCTCTTTTTGGTTTTTTTTCCAAAAGTTTCCATTAGGATATAGATTGTGGCGTAACACCAAAGAAGAAGCTGCAAAAGGAAGAGTAAGAGATTTCTCTCACGGATCTTTCTAATGCATTTGATGAAACTTTGGGCTTTCATAAAATCCTCAAAAAAAACATTGCCAACCCTTTGTAGGCTTCGATCTTCGATATCTTCAGAAAACACCATATTACAGGAGATCATGGTGTCCCTTTAGGAGGAATTGGGTATGAAAATCTCAAAATATGCTTCACACAATTGCATAGAACACAAAGTAACAATGGTGGTGTTTACAGTGCAGGAAGCATTGGAAGGAGTTACAAGGGTGAGTTTCAACAGTTTAAGTTATTCCCAAAAGTTTGCGAGGAAGCTCCAGTCCTCACGAACCAATTCTCTGTAAGTAGAAACAATCATGAACATTGTTTGGTTTCTTCTTCTGTGTGTTTATATGGCTTGGTCTTTTATTAAAATTATAGGTATTTGTTTCTCGACCTAATGGAGTGAAACACTCAACTGTTCTGTGCCCAACAAAGCCAGAAGTGATTAAGTAAGCAGATCCCCTAGTTAAAGAAAGAGACTGAAATTGTGCAAATGATCTTTAATTATGTTTATTGTATATGAAATTGAGCAGAGACAATGGAGGTTACTTGTGTAGAGGACAAGCTCCAAATATGGGAATTGAGTCTTGGGACTGGAACATGACAGGGGAAAAATCTACTTATCATGCTCTCTATCCAAGGTCTTGGACAGTCTATGAAGGTACAATAATCATCCTAATGATTTCTAATGATGTTAAACTAAAGTTTAAACTATAGCAAATTCTTGATTTATAAAAGGATTGTGAAAAAAAAATGTATTAAAAAAAAAAAAAAAAACTTGATAAAAAGGTGAACCTGACCCTGAACTCAAAATAGTATCTCGTCNGTCTTGGACAGTCTATGAAGGTACAATAATCATCCTAAATATTTCTAATGATGTTAAACTATAGGAAATTCTTGATTTAAAAAAGGGTTATGAAAAAATGTATTAAAAAAAAAAAAAAAAAACTTGATGAACAGGTGAACCTGACCCTGAACTCAAAATAGTATCTCGTCAAGTGTCTCCCTTTATACCTCACAATTACGAGGAAAGCAGTCTTCCGGTTTCGGTTTTCAACTTCACGGTATGCCTCAACATTATTAGCAAACAACTTTATGCTCTACTCATCTGAGTTAGGCCTGAGTATTCCGGGAGATGTCATGTTTCAGGTGACTAATACGGGACAAGAACAAGCAATCGTTACTTTGCTCTTTACTTGGGAGGTAAATAATCTCAATACATACAACAACAACAAAAACTTCTCTTTTTAAGAATTGTTTCTTCTACGTATCTTTACTCTGCAACTGACCAACTTTGTCCTTTTTTAATTAATCAGAATTCCGTGGGAGGAGCTTCTGGGTTAACTGGACAACATTTTAACTCAACAATGATGTAAGAATCTTCATCACAGAGTTTTTACTATCTTCTTTTTTTTACTGACATGGATCTTGTCTCTTTTATGGAATCTTGTAGGGCAAAAGATGGAGTTCATGCAGTAGCTTTACAACACAAGTAAACAAAAATAAAAATAACATACAGTTTCTCGGACCCTTTTGTGCTCAGATTTTGTGTTGATCAAATTTTAATGTAACTTTATCTTGCAGGACAGCAAATGGACACCCACCAGTTTCCTACGCAATTGCAGCACAAGAAACAGAGGATGTTCGTGTCTCCTCCTGTCCTTGTTTCTTAGTTTCTGGTACTACTCCTAACAAAATCACAGCTGGAGATATGTGGGATGAGATTAAAAAGGTTTTTGATTTTTTGATTTTTTTACTTTTGTTTCTTAACTCAAAATGTTCACTACAAGAAAGTTCTAAACTCGTTTTTTTGTTATTTTTCCTTTCTTTAGAACGCATCATTCGATAAGTTAACAAGCAATGCATGCTCTCCTTCAAAACCTGGAACTTCCATTGGAGCAGCCATAGCAGCAAAGGTGAAAGTTCCACCTGGTTGTGATCGTACAGTCACGTTTTCACTCTCTTGGGATTGTCCTGAGGCCAGATACGACCAGAAGACTTACCACAGGTATGTGTTCTGTGAACTCCCATTAGACTTTAATCCCAACAATATTCAGTTTCTAACTTCATAAAAATTCTACTCATAGACGATACACAAGATTCTATGGCGGTTTAGGAAATGCAGCTGTAGCAATGGCTCGTGACGCT